>JADFUC010000474.1:0-69560 GCA_019722365.1 Lithospermum erythrorhizon
ATCAGTAGCCGTTCCAGTTCACGTATTGCTCTTCGTGATTTGTCAATTTGTCGGGAAGCATAGGCAATCGCGCTTCCCGTTCTGCGCATCGAGCAGCGCGCGATCACGATGCGAAGCGTGGCTATAAATCATTAGCCACCGAACCGAGGCGGTGTCGCTGATACTGGGCGAAGTCAAGCTTCCACTTTAGTATCTGGCGGTCCTGCAATCATCATCCAAATAAAAGCGGAACCCTTTTGGTCGCTTTGGTCAATGGCGTCGCGTCAAAGGAAAAAGAACTTGATATATCTCACAGAACAGTGACTTGAGAAAACTCCTGGCCTCGATCCAGCGGCTTGTGGGGCGGCTCCCAGTCTACAACCTCCACCTTACGTGGATCAACAAAAATACCCTCGCGGAAATAACATGACCCGAGGAATTGCACTTTTACTTCAACGAGAACTTCGCGTTTGGAAAGCTTGTATGCAATTGGTGTTATGCCGAGGTCCTCGAAACCGCAATGCTGCGGAAATGCCTACCGTGTTTCTCGCCACTACCAGAATATATCGAGAATATCGTGTAGATACCACCGAAACTCATCGAGATACTCCCGAAACACCGGTTCATCAAATTCTAAAAATTTTGCCGGTGCGTTTGGCGTAATCAAATGGCATCGCTATAAACTCATAATGTCCGTAACGAAGATCGGAAAGCCGATTTGAATATCTCCACTGATCCTCAAGCTGATGATGTTTCGGACCTTAATCAATCTTCGAGAACACCTTGGCATCCTTGGTGATCAAACAAATCGTCAATTACGGGAAATGAGTTTTGGTTCTTAATAGTCGCTTATTCAGTACACATAGTCAATGCGCGGCCTCGCCGGCAATCACTTCTTTTCACAAGCAACAACTTTAGTGCGTCCACGGAGATACACTCGATGCGATGAATCACGTCGACAGCTCGTGTAACCAGTCATGATTCTGCGGTCGGCTGGAGCCGTCACATGCGGTGGAAGAGAGGTGATGCCGTGCAGGGAATAACCTCGATAGCAAATTCAATCTCCTGCAGTGCTTGACCCGGTAGAGATCTCGGGAAAAACATCCTTGAACTCTCTTGACCAGCAGCATCTTCCCAGTATGCCTATTTCCTACTTTCAAAATCAACCGCATCAACCCGAGAACCCAACCGCGCCGCTCGAATCAATCTCCTAGCCTCGAAGTCTTGATACAAAACTTCGAAGGCAAAATCTTTTACATGCTCATGAATCGGATATGCAGTGCTGAACCCACAAAGCTAATCTCTTTCCAATGGCAATCGATAACGGCATGATGTTTTGACGATCCGTACCGAATAGGTCAAAATCGAGAAAGCTCGAATGGAAGTAAATCAGCAGACAATGGCCGACCACAAACAATCGAAAGGGCAGGTCTCATATACCCCAATCTAACATGGCCCGGCCTCCCTGCAGGTGTCACTTGTCTGAAGTGCGAGCAGGCAAAAGCGCGCCACATACAGATAAAGCGAAATAAGCTAGAAAGCGAAAAGAATACGTAAGCGAGAATCCAAACAACGCAGCGCAATATCGCTCACAATAATGTACACAGCTCGCCTTTAAAGTATCTGGGAACTCTTGATGTATACTTGACATGAATCAGCTCGACCGGCTCATTCATTTCTTCTGCTTTGGCATCCTCACGAGGAGTCTGACTCATTATCCAGGCCTCACTGACATTGAATCGACCGCGACTCCACGATAACCGCCTCGGCCGAAATTTGAGGCTGATGCTGAGAGCTCCCAGGAAGGCTGAGGGACACTCCTTCGCCAAATGTCTGGCTGGCGGCATCGATAGCATAAGACCACCCCTCTCCAATCCTGGCACTTTGGTACTTGTCGACCCTTGGCGGTAGCAGCGGATACTGGACCCAGAAGACTACTCTGGACCCCGCCGGATCTCGCCGGGCGCCCACCGTGCGAAGGAGTAGTAACACTTCGAGGCGATTTGTCAATTTGAAGTGACTTCTGCCGGAAAGCTATTTGAAATTAAAGATCCTCCTCGAACTCACAGAGAGAGAGTAGAAGATTACTGCCGAATAGAAGTCTCAGTCGACTCCTCCACCATCGCTCGCCTGCGGCTCACTTGACTCCATTTCCATCTTGTTTGCATTCCTCGCGGCATGGTAACTAGTAAACTCCATCGGTGAGATCACGGTGGCGTGTCTCCCGCGTCGATCCGTCCACGAATCTAGTAGTCTTCTTACTTTCTACCCGGATAAACATCGGGGAAGTAGTCGGCATAAATCACTTGAAGCGCCTCTCGTGCTCCTCCAGCTGACCTCTGGATACTAGTAATCCAGCGAAATCGGCCTCTCTCTCCCCGAGCCGCCATGTGGGTCTCAGCAATAATTCTCGGAGGCTTCAGCAAATCATTGCCAGGGGAAACATGAACCTCCCCTACCATGATCGAGAGATCACTCAATTTCTCCCGCTTGATCCAGGCACCCTACATTAAATCTATAAGTAGCAAACTTCACTCACCGTCTCGCCCATGATCCCATTGGCTCAATCGACTTACGTGTCCCCGGATGAACTTCAATAGCTTTGCTGCGGCGGAGCCGAAAACCGGTGGATCCTGCTTGAAACCCGGTCAAACAGCTTTGCTGCAGGTCGGCCCGATTGCTCGACCACGCGACATTCATGCAGCTACTCTACGAGGTCTACACCAGCGTCACCAGCGTACTCGAGAAGACTCCGCACCGGACCTATTTGGTCCTTTGTTCTTCATCGGCAGTATACCACTACCGAACCGGCATACGGCCCTCAGGCACCTCTCAGCTCTACCTCTCCCAGCGCTCGAGGTGGCATCCTTAACTTGATCCTATGAAAAGAAAGAGCCTGAGACTTATACAAAAGACACCTGCATCTCACTCGACTCAAAAGAAAAACAAGCCCAGAGCCTTGTGACAGCGGATACCCAGTAATGCGAAACCTAAGCTCGATGCAGAAATTGTAACGGCCAGCCAGTGCGGCCGCCTGAGTGAGAGTCGTTAAAATCAGGAACACGAGTCACCAAAACCGATGGAGCGACTCGGTTTAAAAGTCTGGTCGTTTTAAATCCAAAAAATAGCGATCACCAATTAAGTTTCCCAATCCAAGCAGTTTTTAAAATTTATAATCCATCGGTGATATCGAAGCGACCAACCCATAAATATACACAACGTATCCCAAAAATAAAATAATCACGGCTAGAAACAGCCAGAATGATCGTCTTGTATCACGAATACAAAATAATGACGGCCAGCCAAGGCTAAAGTTTCAAGCGAGAAAAATACAACAATCAAAAGCAGTTGGCCAACACATCAAAAATCGGGCGTGAGGATCCTACCTTACACCGTCTCACTAGCCACTGAAACAAAACTCTCAGCTTGATCTGCTTGCATTTCGGGTCGTGCATCGGCACAGCACAAATGAATGCCTTGATGCGAAAAGGGTGTAAGCGCGAGGCTTGAAGTGGGGAAAACTTTCTTGAGGGTGAACTTACCTGTCTGAGGAAGAGTCGATCAATAATATAATAGTCAAATATGAATAAAATACATATATCGAGGACTACACAAGGTCATACAACGTAATTAGCGAGGAAATCTCGGACATAATACATGAAAGATATAATAGAAGGTTAATGACACCTGATTTGAGAAAGAAATCAATAGACTTCAACCCAACGACTAAACTACAGTCATTGAGCATACATCTACCATGTCCCCACCCACGATTATCTGGTCGCCAATGCGCGTATCTTCGATAGTCTGCGGGGAATGGACTAATTAATAATCACCACTGGCACTCTTATGAGTATAAAAGGCCAAAACCCAGCAGCTTATACACAAAAGGCATGTCCAGCATCATACACTAAGTCTGGTAGCGCATTTCATACGCTAAGTATAAGGCGCATATACACTAAGTATAGACACGCATGTATTTATCTCTCTTAGTAGTATGGGGCCCACGTCGACAATGCCGCAACAAAGTGATCAAAGACTTCATGCCGGCTCTTATCACGAGTATAAGGTCAAACGCCTTATTTATACCGTAGTATAGAGACCTGTGAAGCGATACACACTGACAAAGCGATCAAAAGAGAGTAAATAAAGCTCTTATGCGAAGTATAAGGCCAAACCGCCTTATCTCTTAGTAGTATAGGGCCAATAGCGTCACGTATCACGCGAAGGAAGGAGAATCGCTTTAATCCTAGTAATCAGCCCCTTAAGTGCGCCCCACGATACTCGAAGTCGCTCAGTCTTAAATGCTCACAACCATCGTATACCGATAACTTGACTTTTCTGCTCCCGAGAGCAATATCCGAGCACACGGCTAAAACATCTCGCAATCGTAAGTCAAGCACTTGTCGCCCAGCCAAGGTCACGAAATCATAAGTGTGAAAGCAAGGCCGCAGAGTACAGAAATATAAGTTGGGAGTTCAAGCTGTACTTACCTCGAAGCAATCTTCAACGCCACATAATATAATCACATAATCATATAACAATTACATGTATATCACTCTCACATAATCATAACGCAATGACATGTATATGTCGTTCTCGCGTAATAAATATCATAATAACATGTATATCATTCTCACATAATCATATCGTAATAACATGTATATCATTCTCACATAATCATATCCGCAATAACATGTTCACCACCGATTTAAAATGAAATGCGTAAAGTAACACCCGTGAGATAAGTACTTTTCGCCTCTGCCCAAGCTACCCATGAGCCTTGAAAACAATCGAAATGCTTGCCACTTTCCCTGATCAGCTTCATGGCACTTGAGAAAGTATAATCAAGACTGCCTCTCTTATACCGGCGTTCTAGAAGATATAACCAACTCTTGGGGAACTATCTAGCAGTCTAACATAGCGGATAAACTATCGGATTATAATCCCGTGGACCTGGCAATCGATTCCCAGCTAAATTCGTCTTATCAACTTTCATTACAAATGGAAACTTATAAGTTATTCTAACTAATCATCAAGTCCATAATTAACAATCTATACTCGAAATATCAATTATAACTGAAACTTGGAATTTTTACTTTTCAGCCTTAACACCACTTTAATCGATTTTAAATCACCAATTTAACGTCATAACAACTATAATAAGGTCCCCGATATAACCTCCTACACATTTAAAGTCTTATAAAAATATCCATATAAAAAAGTCAGCGAAAACCTCGAGAGTCAACTCGGCCATGCGTCAACGATCTACAAATCACCCGAATTCATCGCTCCGAATCGTCCACGTAACCCGTAACCAACAAGATTTATCATAAAATTCAGTTATGAAAAAAGTCAACTAAAAAGTCAACTATGTCAAACCCAAGAAATATCTCGAGAAAGACTTGATTTCTTACATAACTGAAGAGAATGATGGGAACAATATTACACAACCGATGCGAGTTTGGCGACAATCGAAGAGAAATGGAAAATGAAAATTTTAAGGGGAGGGGTGAATATTTCGGCCAAAAATGGAACAAGATGAAGATGATGACTTGGTTTTATGATGTGGAGGATAAACACAAGATATTTATAAAAAAATCGAATTAAGTTCGGTTTCGGTTAATTACTCCATTTATCGTGCTTAAATCTCCACGAACCGATTCAAAGATAAAATTCTTCCATGGCAAACACTACTAAGTATAAATGAAATTCGGCTAAAAAATTTTCACGAAATAATATCATCATCGAAAAAAAATTATATTATTCGGGTCCCTTGCCGACGAAAAAATTTAATTTTTTTTTTTTTTCATAGCGGGTTATTACATTACCTATCTCTTCAACTTTAATAAAATCCATTATGAAAGAGAGCCGGTGCCATTATAGTGACAAACACTAGAAAATATTTTGCCATTGTGAATCTGTTTATAAAATACTTTGAGAAGATGTTTAGAAATGTGGAAGGGAGCAGTATTTATAGGGTGAAATTTTGAGAAGTGTGTCGTTATTATTCTGGTTTATTAGTTTCACACGACCGTTTGAGGATAGGAAAAAAATATTAATTTTCTTACGATTAAATTACCGTTAGAAAAATGGGAAGGAAAAATATTTTAAGTGTGTTAAAATATGATGTAGTCGTTGGAATGCACATAATGCATGATCATACGATAAATGAACACATATGATAATGTAATACATATGATTATAAACAAATAATTCATACTTGATAATAAATAAAATAAGATGACCTGATAGTTAGATAATAAAATAAGTGGTGTTTATACTCATACAAGTTATAAGTAAATAAACACGATATGGAGATTTGCTCTTCACTCAAAATAACCGATACTTATTGAGCAGGATGCGATTTTCCATAATAATAGCCACGCTTATTATAGATCACTAGACGGAGATGCCAGTTTTCTATAACAGTAGCAAATAACGACAATAATAAATAATAAACGCTCTGACTATAGAATACTTGACATATAGCCAGTTATCTATAATAGGCTCTAATTATAGAATACTTGACATATAGCCAGTTATCTATAACAGGGGTAAAACATAAAATAATAATAAACGCTCTGATTATAGAATACTTGACATATAGCCAGTTATCTATAATAGGCTCTGGTTATAGAATACTTGACATATTGCCAGTTATCTATAACAGGGGTAAAAACATAAAATAATATCAGCTCTCTAATTATAGAATACTTGACATATTGTCAGTTATCTATAATAGGGTAAAACATATAACAAAATAAATATCAAAAGTGATAAGGATATATAATATACCTAATAGTAGCGATTCTTATAAAGGCGATAGATCTTGATAACGTGTTGTAAAGCCCAGGATATCAGAATGGGCAATAACACACAAAGTACTCGAATGATATATATGTTCTTTCTTTTTGAAATTTTGGTGTGTTTATTATGTAGCAATGGAGAGTATTTATACTATAAAATTACCCATATCTTGACTCAAATACTCTATTACTATTCATTTTACATTAATATTTCAACATTTGTGGACTAAATTTATTAGCTCACATTTACAACATGAATAATATTATTGATAATATTTTTGGAATTATTATAATAGAATAGAGACTTGTATATATAGGTATACAGATTGACTAACTTTCCTAATCCGATTTTAATCTAACGCTAATGGTAGAGTGATGGGCAAGGCAAGGGCTTGGCTGGGCTCTAGTCTCGAACACTCCCTTGAGCCCAAAGGGGGAGAATCGACGCGAGCATTTGATGAAAACCATAAAACTTGAACTTGATCGATGGTAGAAGCAACTGCTGAAGAAATATGTAAACGCTAAACTCTTTACTCATTTGGACGAAAAAGAGACCCGATTCACTAATTAGGATAAGGGAAAGAATCGATAGTGCACAAGAAAACCCTTGAACAAGCAAACTACTCTATTATTAAATAAGATATGAAACCAAAAAAAGTAAGAAAAGCAATGGTTGAAAAAAAATGTAAGTAAATAAGGGCGAAAAATATGCGAAAAGAAAGAATTAGAGGAGAAGATAAGAATTTGTAAAATTAGGAAAAGAGAAAATAGAGTGAAGAAAACCTCGTTGGAGTTAAAGTAAAAATAAGTGAAGGTGGAAAAGAAAAACTATTAAGAAGAGAAATTGTAACCAACAAATCAAGAATACCTCGTTGGAGGATAAAGAAAAGAATAATCATAAATTATCAAAAACCCAAAAGGGAAAAAAGGAGATAGATTGTAAACCTCCTTGAGGAAATAAATCCTGAGAGGATATAAATTTTGCATAAGAAATTTCATGAGGTAAAAAGAAGAAGAAATAAGCAGAGAAAGATATCAGCGTTTTAACTGCTTTGGGCTTAATAACTTGGACGTCATTCATATAAGCAATACCAATACCTCGATAAAGCGTGTTGGCTGACTTTAATTCAAGTGCCATCATGATCATAGAGACTCATGGTCTGGTGTATTTTTTTTTATATGAAAACAAAGTTGTTTTTCAAGTCACAAATGACCTAAAGAATAGATCAGATGAGGGGGAAGAAAGAATATGTGTGCTGGCTACTAGTAGTGTACCACCATCTTAGGAGAAGACGAGAGCCGAAAATCATAAAACTGTAAAACTAATATCGGAAAAAAATAATAATAAATATATGGATGTCCGACGGGTGGTTTTGTGGTGTTGAGCCACCGTCGGCGCCGCGAAAAAATACTAGAATTGTAACATGGAGCTCTGATACCATAATAGAATATAAAATACTGAATAATATTATTGATAATATTTTTTGGGATCATTACAATAGAATAGAAACTTGTATATATAGGTATACAGATTGAGTAACTTTCATAATCCGATTTTAATCTAACCCTAATGGTAGAGTGTGGACAAGGCAAGGGCTTGGACTGGGCTCTAGTATCGAAATTGACTAACTTTTCTAATCTAATTTTAATCTAACTCTAATGATAGACTGATGGACAAAATAAAGACTTAAACTGGGCTCTAGTCTCGAATACAGAATTTAAACAAAAGAAATTGAAGGCATCATTAGCCCTCCTCCAATAACTTTCTTGCTTATGGAGATGCAAGAATAAAAGAATCATTAAAAGTTATCGTTGGGGACAATACACTCCCTATTTTCTTCGAACTTTTTCCATCTGGAATCATTTTATTTTGACTATCAAATGTGATGAAGGATCCAAATATTCATGTATCAGTGAAGCCATGCCATTCCCTCCATCCAAAAAAGATGTTTATAGCCGTTTTTACTAAGCGAACTTTGATATGAATCGAAAATATTATATTAATAATAAAATACACTAAAAATATTAGAATTTGATATATTTTATATCGAAATATTATATAATAGATATATACTCGATTTAAAATTTAAAAAAGCAATCACTAAAATTCAAAATTGGACAAAATCTTTTTTTGAGAGAAAATAATTAGTAATATGAAATTATATTTTTAGGTTTATAATGGGGTTTAAGAAAAACATGGACATATTTAAGCTACCCAATTAGCAAAAAAAAGAATGAAGCATGTGATAATCGATAGCTTTAAGCAAACAATGTTAAAATAAGAACAAAAGATTACTTTTTTATGTATTGCTTCCCCCATTTGCCACAAAAGTACTACTCTTTGTTCTGATTTACACCAACATCATGATGTAATTTCCTTTTGAGTTGTCTGTAAAAGTCAACATACATATAACTGTAATTCTATCCATCCTCGCAAAATACTTGTTTAACATAAAATTGATGTTCATTTATTGTATAAATACTTTCTAATCTTATAAAATTTCAACTTTTATTTTAAAGCATAAAGATTACTTTAATTAATAAAAGGATTTTTCCATTTTGTGTCCTTAAAACATTAATAGTAACTTTCTTATACTCTCCCCTAGCATTTATATAGGGTGGGATATTATAAAATTGACTAATTAAACATTTGCCTGAATTATCGTGTATATTTTTATGTGGTCTAGAGCTATCGGTTGTTTGAGGCACGGTCACTCAGCTATTTATTGTTTTGAAGCAATGATCCACAAACTATTTTTAGTTTTAGAGGATGGTCCCACTACTTTGGTTTTTTACGGGAAGAAACGCATTTCTATACAAAATGACTATTTGTCCTGATAAACTTAAAGTATAGGAGACACATTTTACATAATTAAAATAGAATCAGCAATTTTCTTCTTTTTAACGCCCGCCACTGAACTTTTCCCCCAAAGAAACTTTGTGGCGCCCAGCTCACTGCTAGTCTTATTACCGGTCGGTCCG
The DNA here is from genome assembly GCA_019722365.1 of Lithospermum erythrorhizon. NCBI lineage: Eukaryota > Viridiplantae > Streptophyta > Magnoliopsida > Boraginales > Boraginaceae > Lithospermum > Lithospermum erythrorhizon. The sequence goes on from JADFUC010000474.1 coordinate 9,771, forward strand.
GACGGTACCGGATCGAAACCGGACCGTCTTGGTGTCGGTCCGAGCTGGACGCGGACAGAGAGCTGCTTATCGGGTCAAGGATTCAGACCGGGGCCACGGATCGGTCGAGCAGTCGATTCGGTCCATCCGGGACGGTCGGTCGAATCCATCGGATCAGATATATAATATCGATTCCCGATAGTATCCGATATCGAAACTTCGGATCAGATAGTATCAGAGATCGAAAACCGAGGTGAACCGCAATCGGAAACTGGAAAATTACAATAAATCGAGAAAAATTCGCGCCGTCCGTTTCGCGTTCCATACTCCAAAATTTCCAAATTCAATATTAAAAAACAATGAAATAAGCTGAATTACAACATTATGAACAAAATTAGTAAATGCAAAGCATAATTGAAAATACAAACATATTTACATAGAATTGAAAAAAGCGAAAATAAAAACATATTTACATGAATTGCTTAAAGTGAAAATCTGAAACAATAAATGAAAATAAACTAATTAAATATATTTAACAATTCGAAAATATAAAAAATTAAACCTATTAAAAAAGCGGTCCGGATCGGTTTTGGGATCTGCGGTCGGTCGGGTTTCGGATACCGGTCTGATCCGGTCGGTCGATTGGGATGCGAATCGAATGTTGGATCGGACCGGATCCGGCCCATTTCGGATGGACTTCGGACCGGGTCTCTAGGGCAGTTCGAACTTCCCCGGTTCCCGGATCGCGGTCCTTAAGCGATACTCACCCACTGCCACTTTTCTTTCCCGTTTTTAACATAGAAAAAAGTCATAGCGTCGCGATTCGGTATAGAGTACGAATCGACTTCCGGTTGGAGGCGGGGGGAGGAGGGTGAGATCAGAAAAAAAATGGAGAAGGGGGCAGTTAGGGGAGATTTGAGCGGAGAAGGGGGAGGTTCTGAGGGGTGCGTATCTGACGGATCGGAGGAAGGGGAGAGGTTTGTAGGAGGAGCCGGTCAGAAGAAGAGGGAAGGTTCTTGAGGAGGGAGCGGATCGGTGGGGGGGCGTCGGAGAAGGGGGAGGGGTGGTGTGGGTCAAGCTTATAGGTGGTAGGGTTAGTCAAAATTGGGGAAAGTTTGGAGGGGGAGGGGTGTGTGTGTTAAGAGAAAATGGGATACATTTTTAATTATGTAAAATGTCTTTTTTATCTTTAGTTTATTATAGGGACAAAATATTCATTTGTATAGAAATGTGTTTTTATTGTAAAAACAAAAAACCAAGTAATGGCCAAATCGGCGAAGCGATAAATAGTTTAAAGGGACGATCATGAAATAAATTTGATAGTTCGGGGCGCGTAGAAATGCGTGATAGTTCGGGGGCAAAATGCGAATTAGCCTTATAAATTCAACAACGGCTCATTTTCGGATTCCCTATATCAAGTGGGCCCCCACAATTAAATTTACACTATCCCATGGTCTAAAGATTGGGACTCCCTCCGACACTCCATTCTCCTCTCTTTTCTTCAACCTATTTGTCTCTAGACAACAAAACACTCTTAAAATATTTTCATGTATTTTTTAAACCAAAAGATATGTTTGATGTTTATATGGTGAACCATTTATCTTTCTATAGTATCGATGTGTGTAGTTTAAAGATTTTTTTCACTGTCTTTTTCTTTCAATATAGTTGATTTTTGAAAAAAAAAATTATTTTACTTATTATCAATAATGATAAGTCTCTTATACTCATTATAAGTGGACCTGCTATATAATAAAGATAAAAAATGTCATTATAAAAATTGAAAGAGCTTTTTTACCCTATCCGTTGGACGTTGACAGTGTTATAGTGGCGCAACACTTCAAATTGACGATTCACATTGGTGGCTTCACAGTTGGTTTCGGGAATGATTGATCTCAGTAACCTACTATGAGCTAATTTACAAACACATGATTTTTTGGGTATTTTTACTTTATTTTCATTTGATTATCTCATTGTTTATGAGGATCTTTTGGTTCATGTGTGATTTGAGGAGTAATAAATAAGAAATTTGGTTTGTGTACAAGTTAAAAATTAACTATTCAATTTGATAAAATAATATAAGAAATTTATTTTAGAAAAAATTATAAATGGCTGGTATGAATGCCCTTAGAATTTTACAATAATAATAGCAATGCATATTAGCGCTAACTACTCTAATATGTTGATAACAGATTATTAGTGACTAGTCTAATAGATTTGATAGAGTTTATTAATGAATAATAATGCTCAATGAATGTATGAATTTCTATCCTTTTGCAAGGAAGCAATATGATAGAAATTCTCTACAAAAGAAATTCAATTTTATAAAAATAATACTCTTGCAAAATTGTTGAGCATAATATATTAATTTACAATAAAATCTTATCTCAAATTAGATTTTAAATGTCTTTCTACATTAGAATTGAGTACGACAAAAATAACCTTTTAATTGTATTATGAAAAGTTACACGAATAAAAATATTTTTGAGAATAAATAAATGATATTAATTTTATATTTTTTTGAATTGATTTCTTCCAAAATTACCTTGCAAAAAAGGATAGAAATTCATACATTCATTGAGCATTATTATTCATTAATAAACTCTTATCAACGTATTAGGAGTAGTCATTAATAATCTGTTATCAACATATTAGGAGTAGTTAATGCTTAACATGTGCATTGCTATTATTGTGTGTTCTAGAGCATTCGTACGGCTTCTTTATAATTTTTCACCGTCAGCTCAGCATATTGTTTTATCGAAGTGAAATGAATTAGTAGCCTAAACCAATTCTTATTACTCCTGGTACACATGTAAGATCACATGCGCTGATAATTCTATCATATTTTTTTCTTGTAATTTTAACAGAATGAATCATCTCAATTATGTTACTTATTTTACTTATTTTCTCATTGGAATCAATTAAGGAGGTATTCAATTTATGGTAATATTTATTTTGTTTATTTTATCAATTAAGGAGGCATTGTAAAATACAACACTAATTCTGAGTTTGGAGTATAAGCTGGTCAGTTGATTACAATTACGAGCATCAATGTGCCATAAACATTCTATTATTATTCTAGCTAATTATTATTGACTTTTTTGCATATGAGAGGTCTTGAGTTCGAACCACAGAAGGATCTTACAAAATATTCTTCCTCTTGAAAAAAAAAATCAATGTGCCATAAACATAAAATAATGCTAGCACAATTGAATTGATTCCTTCCAAATTTACCATGCGAAAATTAGGATAGAAAATCATACATTCATTGAAAATGGTTATTCATTAATAATCTCTTATCAATATATTAGGAGTACTTAATGCTTGTACATTCTTATTATAAATTATTATTGTACCTAAGAACATTTACACCAACTTACTTCTAAATTTTCACTAAAAATCAACTCGCTTATATTCTTTGTCAATTTTCACAGAACACAATATAGAAAAATCCTTAATAAAAATCAAAAAAAAAATTTGATGATTTTTCATAAAGTATTTTTAATGCAGTGACACAAAAATTAATTAATTAAATTCTAATTTTATAGGATTAAGTAATTTAATTAAGTTTTTACTTGTCAGAGAGAAGATTACAAAGTGGCTAGGGGTTTTTTACAAGGCGATATCACGGCAAATTAGGATTTCGACTTATCCTCCAATTAAAATTGGCCACTTGAAAAATAAAAGTTCCCGGTATTTTAGCCAAAATTAATTAAAGTGGTGAAATTATATTTAATTATTAATTAAAACATTAGTTTATACCTTAATATGATGATGTGATATAAAAATAGGATTTTAATTTACGAATTATAATACTCCGTAATAAATTAGCGAGGAAAACAAGTAAAATAGATTTTTTTGGATAAACATGCATAAAATAGTGGCCAATCAATGTATGGAACAAAAAAGAAAGGCAGCGGCGCCACATTACAAGAATCGGTTAAAGTTTTGAAATAAGTATGGACTATTATTTTAATATTTATTTCAAATTGACCAATCAGAAGAAAGTCCGATAAGTTATAAATATACCAACCTTAACTAGGGCTTTTAAAACCATTTCGAAATCTTCGTTTAGTAATTCGAGCAGTTCATTAAAGTTGTATGATTGAAATTCGATTTAAATCTCTTTCAAATCGCTCGTTAAATTCATTCATATTATCCTTTTTTATCATATCATACACCAAAGCAAGTCTTAACACACTAACAAAATACGGAATCAGAGCCGGGTGATGCGAATTATCGATTTAACTGCGAATTAATGCAGTTAATTACAGTCATTACGGAATGGGTTATGAACCGGTTTTACGAATCATTTGAGCGATCAATTAACCAATTGGTTATAAGCGATCTTTTTCGAGCGAACTTCGATTCCGCAGTTCGCTCGATTTCTTAAGAGCGATTTCGAATCGGTCGGATTAACCAATCGAGCAGTTGTCTCTGATTCGGATCATTAGCCTTTAACCTCGACCAATTCAAGGAAGAAGATATCGTCTCCCAGAGTAGAAGTTTTTCTACTCTAGATCATCCACTTAATCTAAGAATTATTTTCCTAATATAGAAATCCCTTTTTTGGTTCACATTTTAGCAAATTAAGTAAGAAAACTTGGAGAAAAAATTATGTTTGTGAGATATGTTTAAATTTTCCTTAAACTTTTTATGCAAAGAAATAAAAAAGGTCTTTAGATAAAGGGATGTAGTTAGTATTATTGATACGTAAAGATTTCTCGTAAGAAATCCTTTGGAGTTTTTACAAGATCCTCTGAAGTTTCTACAAGTCTTGGGATTCTTGTAGAACCAACAATGGGGGGAGAATAATAAGTGAATTGGGTGGAAAAAGGTTAAAAAATTTACAAGTCTCTGGATACTGAAAAAGTTACGTAAAATCATACGAGATCAAGAAGCGGTATGAGTCTTGTAAATTCATCATCAGGGATGAAACATAAAGTCAAGGAGGTGGACAAGGCTAGAAAAATTTACAAGTTCCTGGATATTGAAAAAAAAACTACGTAAAATCTGCCTTGAATCAGAAACGATTCAGCGAGTCTTGTAAATTTATCATCAGGACATCAATGACATTCAAATCTTGAAGTCAGAGAGACACCATAGATGTCCCAACTCAAACACAAAGCCTAAAATACTTTGCAACCTGGATTAAGGGAAAAACTTGAATACTGCGCAACTTAAACTTGAAGGGCTTGAAATCTGCGCTTAACGCGTGCTTCATGAAAACCTCAAAGGGATTGATGAATAACCGAACTATAAATTGAACATCAAGCTCCGATAAATACGTTGTTATGCCCATCTGATAAATCGAGGGTGAGAACAATTGTAAGGCACTGTCGCTGTCGGGAAGCGAGATACAAAGGAAAATTGCTATAGTCCTGCCTTGAAAGGAATCCAGCTCATAAGCTACAAGATTTCATCTAGTTCGGTACTCGGTGCTAAAACTCTGAAGCCCAATCTGTCATCTGAGATGGCTTCAGAATTGTCAACCAATTTGGTAGATAGCACGTTAAATCCATTGTTTCATTACGTCTTTCAAAATTATTCTTGCATCAATCGTTCTTGCATCAATTCGTTTGCCTCCGTTCAAAGAGTAGTAATAATAAATAAATTTCAATCTCACTATTCAGTTTTACACCATTAACATAGTAAAAGATTCATCACTTTCTTTTGGTAACTTAAATTTTTAGTAATAAGAAAAGATTCATCACTTTCTTTTGGTAAGAAAAATTTTTATTAATAAAAAGATTGTGTAACTATGAATCTATACCATATATAATGTCTAAACTTCTTTGTGGCGATTACAAATAAGTCAAATTAATATATTACCGTTTCTCACGATAATTTGTTTTTCATAGTAAGCTTGCTTACGTGATATAGCGAAACACTTGTGATAAGCTTGTAAACTATTATTACAACTTATCTGCTTCGTAATAATTATCAAAAGAAAAAAATAAAAATTGTTTAACAAGAAAATAAAAATTATTTCAGCAGTCACTTTATCTTTATTTTTGTAGTAACTTTTTCATCTTATTTCTTTTAATTTTTTTAAATTTTTCTTTCACTATAATTCTATTATATAAATAATGAAATAATTTCTGTGAACCAAAGGCTATGCGCGTATAGCTAATCGTAATAAAAGCACAAAATCGTACATTGGGATCGAGATGATCTTCACCTGTCAAACTAACAAAAAGCAATATTTGGTCTTCAGATTAATCATAAGCTGCATTCTCTTGATATAAAGAAAAATAAAACTAAAGAACAGTAACACACTTTAAATAATTAAATTTCTGGGACAAGAGAGTGAAGGTGCATTTTATATTAGTATAAATGGACCATAGCCAAATAACATCAATGTGTCAAAGAAAGCTTTACCTAATGAAGTTGGCCTATCATTTACAAATGGATTGAAAGAATAGATGTTTCTTGGAAAGAAATTCTCCATTTGGTGTATCCTACTAAACTTTCTACATAAACTGCAAAAGAGATAGGAATTAGAAAGGATCTGTTGATCTCCAACTCTAACACTAACTTCACCTTTCGGGCGTGTCTCATGCTAATCCCCTATAAATCTCTTCCAAAAGTTTAAACTATATGCATGATGTTAAGTTTTGATTCTTAGTTAATTGCCATGTCCAAAGAGGTACTGCAAGTCTTCCACCGTTAGACGACTCTGCTGGGTGCCAGACTCATCCTCTCCAAAGGCTGATGCAACCATTTCCCTCTTTTTTTGCTGCATTGACCAAACTTTTGCATGTTACTTCTTAAAGATTATAGCAGACAGTTACCATTCTTCGAGAAAAATTCCAACTGTACAATAAATGGAAACTAAAAGGATCGAGTTACCTGAAGAGCCAAAATCCGATCTTCAACTGTATCTTTCACAGTCAACCGGACTACCGTAACTGGGCGTGTCTGACCAATCCTATGAGCTCTGTCAATTGCTTGGTCTTCCGTAGTAGGGTTCCACCAGAGGTCAAGGAGGAGCACATGACAAGCTGCAACCATGTTTAACCCTAAACTGGCAGCTTTCAAGGACATAATCATAACAGAGACCTAGAAAAGTAAGCGAAGGGTTAGAAATAAGCATGAAATGAATCAAAGCATTAAGATTGACCAATGACATATTCAAACAGACCTCTGGAAGTGTATTAAAATCCTTTACAGCCTTGTCTCTAGCAAGCACAGACATCGTTCCATCAAGTCTCCGGTACTGTATAGATGATTTTTTCAGACAATCTTCAAGCAAATCCAACATCCTAGTCCACTGAGAGAAAACAATTGCTTTCTCTCCACCAACCTTCATCAAGGCACTTGAGCGGACAGGCAAATCAGAACTTTTCTTCTCATTTTTTACAGCATCAAATCCCTCCAAACAAGAATCAGGTGACATGGTTTCATCTTTAACTACCGAAGTACTGCCGGAATCACATGACTGTGGTCTAGGCAAAGATTGAAGAACATGAAGTGCAGCCGATATTTTTGAAGAATTATATCCTGATGCAAACGGGTCAGGTGTTTCACCAACACCTGACCCGCTTTTGGAGCCATTAGTAGCACTTTCAAGGCTGGGCTGACCACACAGAGAACTTCTAAGTGTCTCCATCGTAAATATTGAAGGTGCATTCAGCAAAATTTTGCAATTGGAAGAAGGACACTGCTTGTCATCCCCAGTTAAATGCTCAAATATACATTGAGTGCAAAAGACATGGCCACAAACTGTTACAACGGCATCTTCAGGAGGATCCTACATAATACAGAACATGTATATGCCATGTCAAGAGAACGATTCACCAAAACTAAAACTATAAATATGATAGAAACTTATGTCACAAATGGAAAATCACATGTCATTGATAGATCCACATATGTTAAAGAACTATATCTTATATAAACAGTAGGTGTGTTGCTACATACGCTGCATACACCACAAATAGCTTGAGAGGCCTGAAGACAATTTAGGAGAAGAGTTTGCTTCTCTCGAGGAAGTTTCTTTGCCATTTCGAGAGATGATCTCTCCACGGATTTGGAATGGTAACCCTTAACAAGAAGAGGATGGTCACAAGCTTGCCGAAGACGTAGAAGCATCAACAATATATTAACATAATTCTGCTTAACGGTTCCAGCAGCTGCATATTCCTGAAATGGACACGAGAGGGTCAGAGACACAAACATATAAGACAGGTAAGGGACGAGATCGAGAGTTTGATGATAATAAAGACAGAAAACATACAGCAAATTGAGCACGTGAATCCGCTTCCAGTTGGCTGTAGAAATCTCGCTCCTCTTCAGTGAAATCAACTTTCCTCAATTCTATTGTTTTAGGCGGAATATCTATAATTGGTTCGCCATCAAGAAATGTACCTAAATCAAGTATCAACAGTAAACTATTATGAACATTTAAGCCCCTTCAGGAAGCTGCAACTACAGCAATCTACATGCTAATTGGAAACAACCTTGGTGCTACAAAACCACAACACCAAACACAAACAGGGGGGAAGCCATATTTCACGATGAACTTAGGCTGGTATTGACACTAGCAATAAACTTCATTTTAAAGCAATATCCAATAACATGTACTGGTTTTTAATGATGATAGGAACATGCACCAACTAGAGGCCTTACAAATGCTTTAGACACCCTTTAATACTGGAGTATGTTTTTTTGTTTTCAATTTCAATAATAAAGAGTTCAAGAAAAGCTCAAACCACAACTAGGATTGACATAAAGAGAGTAATCAAGTGGCAAAGTGTTGAGGTATATTACATTACAAAGCTCAAACCACAACTATATTGCACAATTCTTAGTTTCAAAAGGTTATTGTATTCCATAAACACTTTTTGTTGATGCTTTAAGACTGGTTATCAGGAACAAAATATATCCTCTTTAAAATATTACAAACTTCTTTCTGACCATATCACCTAGGCAATAAAGATTAAAATTTTCATAAATTACTTACTACCTTTAAAGCTAAGTACTCTATTGTATTCTATTCATGGATCTCTTAATAGATGGAATTACCAGTTCTGTATAATACCCAGTTTTCTCTCGAAGAGCTTACAGAACTAGTAATTCCATCTATCCAGGAGATAAATTGAAAGGGCCTTCAAGGTCCATCTGGTTAGACCTTTGATCTTGGATCTATGAATGTGCAACACAAACAGTAATAAGTGAACCAATAAAAGCCACCTAATGAAAGCTTAAAAAACTAGCATACACTTTTCCAATTAAATTTTGTTTAATTGAGTTGTACCTCAAGCATCAACTATATTCAACACTAGTGCGATAAGGCTTGGTTTGGTTTTTTCTTGCACCTCAAGCTTATATACTTTCAGCAACTACTTTTTAAAAATAGAAAAAGGAGAAGAATAAAAAGGAACCAAAATACATAATCCAGCTAATCCAAAACTGAATAGTGTGCAGAATCTTCTCAGTATCATGCAGCTCGTAAAGGAAGAACCAAAAGACGCACAGATAAATGGACAAACAAGAGAGAACGATTAAAGGATAACAGCATATGAAGCACAGTGTATGAAGTAAGAAAGTTACAATTAAATATGTTCACAGCACACGCTAATTAAAAATGATATTTTCATTCTTAAAGTGTTAACAGATAATAAAACTTAAGAGAATGAACAAAATAAAATGGATGCAAAAGGGGACAGATAACATTTTGTTCTCACCTTTAGTGCGTCGTAACATTATAGTCTTCAACACAGCTTGCAGTTTTCTATAACCATTTGCTGGATTTCTTTGAATTGGAACTTTAATCTTGGAGCAAAAAGATTTATACTTTATATATGCTTCAACACGGAGAAATCTAAAATAGCTATAAAGATCATCAACCGAATTCTGGATAGGTGTACCAGACAAGCACCATCTCCGTTTGGCCCGTAGACCCCAGCAAGCCCTGGCTACCTGAGTTCTGTGATTTTTTATGCTCTGAGCCTCATCCAATACAACTCTAAACCATCCAACTCTAGCAATAGGACTGGCAATACTTTCAAGCAACTCGGGATCTATTCCCTTCTTCCCCTTTAATGGATTTTTACTCGAGCTAGAAGAATTTTTCCTTTTTTTGCTGGAGGATGATTCCATTGAATTTCCAAAGGTACGCTTCCTGCTTTCATTATCAGTATCATCAGCAAGAGGCTGTTTTGGCATCTCCATGCTTACAATTGAATATGTCGTCAGCACCACATCATACTTCGCAAGCTCCGAGGCATCTTTAGTTCGACTACTTCCATGGTATACTAGAACTGAGAGATTGGCTTGGCTTGTTACCTTACTATGTAATTCATCAGACCACTGACGAAGGACACTAGTCGGGCAAACAATAAGTGTGCCAGCAGCCAACCTACCTTTATTTTGCAAGGAAATACATCCATCATTCAAAATACAACTGTTAGGTTGAGACGAGTCAGAAGAACCATCATCATCGTCTTCATCCAAGTTCACAGTCTCTGCCTCTTTTGGCTTTATATGATTGCTGCATGCACCAAAGGAAGGAGATCTTTCCTTGAGGATAAGTGAAATTGTGGATATTGTTTTCCCAAGACCCTGAACAAGACATATTGCATGAGCACTGAATGAATGTAAGGCAGACTTCTAAGCCATCTTCAAATATAAAAGTGCAGAAAATAACCTGGTCATCTGCAAGAATCCCGCCACTGCAGGTGTCTCCACCCATCTCCTTTTTAACCATCCATGATAAAGCAATTCTCTGGTAAAATGGTACTAACTGATATAAGTCTGGGAGAAGATATAGTGCGATAATAATATAAGAGAGACTTACAGAACCAGAAACTACTTTCTATTGATATTTTCTGATCACTATTACAATCAGAGGTTTCTGATATATATATTCACATATGAAGACAGAAACCAAATATAAATACACTACCAATACCTAAACAAGAGTAATCTAATCGAACTACAGATATAATAATAACCATATTGATAATACTACTGTAATTAAATTACAATAAGATATAATTCAAAGTCCAAATAGGACTCAATTCAAAATTCCTCTAACAAAGTCCAAAAATTCAGTAAATAATTCAATGGAAAAGGAATGATGGAAAGAAACTTGACAACCCAAAAGTCGTTCAACATATGAATGAAGGCGTTTGCACAATTAAAACAAAAATCAGTTCAAGTGAATACAATTAAGAGAAGCAATATCAATTAAGAATGCAGCAGGTTACTGCACAATGAAATCATAGGCTTGTAACCTGAAGCTCATTCTAAATGGATGCATAACATGAGGTATCAACGAACAATCAAAATATTAGCTGGCCAATATATACCCATTTCAATTGAACGCATCCAATAATGAACAATATTAGTAAAATATTGATCGCCATTCTAAACTATCGGCGCCTATAAGAACTTGCCAAATAAATCAACTCACAGGCCTGTGAAGGACACTACAAAATGGAATCAGGGGATTCCATAACATCAGAAGCTAATTCAAGAGACATACATAATGTGAAGGATCAATTAGAAAGTCAAAAAACTAATATTCCAGAAAATACTCATTTCAACCAAACACATTACAATATAAATACCCAGTTCCTTTTTACTTTTCCCCCCTTATAAATACAGATCAAAGACATCAAATTCATTCTTCATGAGGAAGTTTAAACCTGATGTCTTAAAAGAGGAACAGCCAATTGACCATCTGGTGGATTATCCTCTGATTTTGGTTGTGAAAGATCCTGAAACAGACGAAAATATATTTAACGTTTTTTGACAGAATCAGTTGAAGAAAAAAACCATTTATGTTTATGTTTCTCCGTATATCAGTATACTAAAAGTGTTTATCTCCTCACACTAATAAGCATAAACTTGGAAGACATTAATCAGCAAAAAAGAAGCACAAAATAGAAAGAAGTATAAGGCATATCCGATTAAGTTTGCGCCAGAGTGGTCATCTACGGTGTTAACTTCTATATATCAATGTGACAATGTTTCAATTATTGAACTCTACACAGAGACGGTCAAGTAGTATAACCCTCATCCTGACAGAAGATAACAACTAACACCCTTTTCAAAACATAAACAATTGAACTATGTAAATATATATTTCTCAATGTTATAAAGTATAGTAACCTAGACGGCATAGCAGCCAATGAAAGATGAGGAATCAGATACAGAACGTTGCAATTAGCTTGTAGAGACTTTAAATTCATTAGGAATAGAAGGATTCTAAAACTTCTTAATCAAAGGTAAAGTGTTTTCCACAAAATTTTGTGATAAAAGTAGTATAGCAGCATACATATGTTTAGCAACTATCACATGTTATCTCAAAATACGAATTCGTTCCATGTTTCTCTAACTAAAGGATAATACATAAAACAAACCTGCAATGCAGCTCTAAACACAAATCGCTCAGCATCTGTTTTGTGCCTCACATGACCAACAGATATGGAACTAACGGGTCTGCTAAAAGAGGACGGTGAAACAATAAGAGGTTTTTTGTTAGCTACACACAAATTACGTCGTGCAGGATCACTCATGTCCTCGAGGATGCACACATCAACATCATTGTCGACCGAATAGCTTTTGCCAAAAGATGAACTCTCAATTACTTGACTATTATTTGAACAAAAAGAAGAATCCTTGGGTAAGTTTGGATTACACTCTTGTCTAACCTTGGTACACACAGCCTTCTGCTTCAATGCAGCATTCGCTGAAAATACAAATTGCTCAGATGCCTGAACACCAACGGAATAATCGTGAGCAACTGCACCAGTTTCTTCAAAACCAGCTTGCCCAAAGGTATCAAGATGCTGATAAGCTCTTCCATTCGAGTTATACACAGCATCTGCATTATTATTTTCATAAAATTGGGTGCCTATATCTTCAAACATGAATAACTTGTCATTGATTGTCTCCTCTACAGGAAGATTTTGATTCACATGGAACATGTTCGACGGAGCACAGGGAAGCCCACTGGAGATTTTCCGGTCACCAAGACAGAATACATTAAGATCACTAGCCTCTCTACTTCCAGTTGGAGATGTCATATATCTTCTATATTCCTCCATTTTGGTCGCCTTATCACTGATATTAAATGATTCAAGATAACTATGAGAAGACTGTCCCAAGGAAGCCTCTCTGCTCATAAGGTATATGTCCGTAGATTGGTTGTCTATCTCTAATGAAGTACCCTGAATCTCTGAGGAAGTGGCCAGAGCATGTGAAGTACCAAATGTAGAGCCATCCAATTCTATCAAGGAATGATCCTCTTTGTAGCGGAGTATAGAATCTTGTGAATTATCTTCGGCAATCAACGCCTTGGGTGACAGATCTGAAAGTGGTAAATGACATAATCAAGTTATTCCTTCTGAAAAATAATACTATCTAATATTAAGTAGAAATATGAAGGTGGGAAAAGATAAGGAAAGACAAACAAAGTGGGAATTAAATCAGGTCCACATACATTCAAAACTCATACCAGCATTCTGATATACTTTGTTGCTATCTGCATATATGTGGCTCTGACCATTGCATGGCATCCAATCATGAAAACTGCCTGATAAACTGTTTACGGGAGACCCTAAGTCTGATGATGGATCAAGCTTTACACAGTCAAACATCATAGAGGTCCCTGCTGAATGAGAGGAACTAGCTGAAACACCAGCCTTTGATGAAACTCCGCTTTCAATGTTTAGGAATGATGCAGCAACTATGAAATATTACCGCACATGTTAGGATAACATATAAACATATAATATGAACAAGATTCTGAATATTTTGTTTTCCAATTTAATGGAATCAAGATCTGGCATAACAAGTGAATGAAAAACTAGTTCCAGAATCAAATTTCTTGAATAGATAAATATACAAGTACAAGAATCTCATCCATCACAAGGATAACAAACATACCCTGGGGCATATTGATTAGTTGAGGGTCCACCAGATTATTCTGCAAATTAAAAGTCATATGTAAAACCAATTAACTATTATGCAGGAAGTTACAGCAGTAACAAAAACAACAAAAAAGGTACTCCGTAGATAATATAGTATTTGATGCTAGATAATAACCAATGTTTCCATCTGTAGTGTCCCACTTGCCTAACGTTTCCCATACAGCTTAATTGGAATACGAAAACTATGCTTAATATATGCCAAATAAAAGCAATAACCCGTGTCCTGCTCGCCCCGCCTTCCCTACCCTGCCACCTGTTGTCTATTAAATTGTTTCCACATTTACTTTACAGCATAAAGAGTAAGTAAATGTCAAATAAGAAAGAATAACCCATTAACTATTCCAAATGAAAACAATTCCACAACTTACTTTCCGAACTTCATTGACTTTAAGGAACCACAATATTCATGACCTACCTTCTAATAGCCCTTCTCTACTACTTCAATGGCCACCCTACCAACTATGCCCGGGGAAGCATGTACAAATTTTTTTAACACCTTTAACTACTTCCACGAAGTTCCGAATCTTCATCACAATGCAGCAGCCCCTATGCTTATAGAAAATTCTAGGGGGTTGTCCGCAGTCTATAAATATGAAATCTGACCCTCGTTATGCAACATGATCCGACATAAACCATGATCATAAGACATAATACAGTCATACAATTCATGTATACACCAACCATAAATCACACTAGAGTTGAATTACGAAAAAGTCCATTAAAAAAAGTTCAAATTTAGAGCTATTTAAACATAATTGCATGTGCATATATACATATACATGCATAGAAAAATATACCACCCCCATCCCAAAATATTGTTCAGCTTGATTTTCAATATTCAAAATTAACAAATGTTCTAGCAATAATTGAAACACAGAACTTCAATTCAAATAAAATTATCACATTAACAGTAAAGTAACTACAAATACAAGCATTTTAAATACTTCTCACATATATAATTCAACAAACACAAAAACACTTTAGCATCAAAATTCGAAACTGGACAATCTTTTGGGATGGATTATATAAAAAATATACCTCAATAGAATCAGGGGTATCACCCATCAGGTCCCAAAATTCATCAAGATCTATGCCGAGCTCGTCATCATCGGCGATGATCGGTAACTCTCCTAAGGACAACAGATCCGATTGTTCATCCGCCATCAACATCACAATACCATTCAATCAATTACCCCTTTCAAGACCTAATTTCCCCAATAAATCACCTAATCAATAATAAAAAACCCTAATTTTGCCTATATAATCACCAAACAATCAGGTTACAAATAAAAACCCTAATTTTGCCTATATAATCACCAAACAACCAGGGTACAAATAAAAACCCTAATTTTGCCTTTAAAATCAGCAAATCAATCAAAAAACCCTAATCCCCCATTAAAATCAGCTAACCAATCAAATTACCAATCAGAAAACCCTAATTTTATTATCACCCAATAAAATCAAGCTAAGTAATCAAATTACTAATCTCAAAACCCTAATTGTCCCTCTCTTTTTTTAAAAAATGAAATTTTGATTAAAAATTAAAAAGGGATAATTTTGTAATGAATTTTTTGTTGTAAAAAAAAGTGGTTAGTTGAGTTTATAAATTGTTTACGATATTTAATATTGAGGAAATTGAAGAATATTTTATGCTCCGTATTTGTGTGTGTGTGTGTGTGTGTGAAAGTGTGTAGAAGTAAACAATCTGTAAAAAACAAAAAAGGAGAGAATTTTCAGGATAGAAAGTTCGTTGATATTTCGGGGAGAGAGGGGTGATGTTGGGGTGGTGGTGGGTAAAACGCAGGGGTTCGGCGTGTGTTGAGGGTTTTTCCTCCTTTTGACCTGTTATTATTTTTTTCATTTACTAATTTTTTATTTTTGGATATGTAGTGTTATTTATACATGTAATAATTCATTCCAGAGGTTACTATGTGAGTCCTTTAATAAAATAGTTGATATTGTGATCATCTTATTTGATGACTATATAGTAGATTTTAACTTCTTTTTAACTTTGAAAACTTAGTGTTGTTTATCATATGCGAGTTAATGTATCTGATAATGATAAAATTTATTCTACACAAATGTGAGTCGTTTAACAAAAACAGTAGATATAATGGTTATCTTAATTGATGAGAAATTGTATATGGTTGATTGTATATTTATTGATTGATGTGTATGCATGAAGATAACAATTGCCATTTTGTTTAAAAAAATCGATGATGTAGTGGGTGTATTATATTTTAAGAAATTGTATAGGTTAAATTGTATATTTATTAATTTATGTGTTATGCAATGCATGAGAATAAGAAATGTGATAGGGGACTGATCTATTCTATTACTGTATTATAATTTCATTTTTGG
Source organism: Lithospermum erythrorhizon (assembly GCA_019722365.1). Taxonomy (NCBI): domain Eukaryota; kingdom Viridiplantae; phylum Streptophyta; class Magnoliopsida; order Boraginales; family Boraginaceae; genus Lithospermum; species Lithospermum erythrorhizon. The sequence continues at coordinate 26,051 of JADFUC010000474.1, forward strand.
TAGAATTTTAATTTAATTTAAATTTAATTTAAATATATTTCTATTACTCCGTTTGCCAATTGTCATATAGGACAAATCAGGTTGCAGAACCATTTGACCCAATGAGGGGGATTTGTTAGCATTCATTTTATTGGATGGTATTTAATATTTTAGATTGGTGATCGGTTTTGAATGGTTGAACACCGTCAAGAAATATATTTATTTTTATCAGAATTGCATTGCATTGGATTGCACAGTCCAATTTATACAATAAACATCAATAACAAAGTATATATCTTACGTATATAATCAAAAGAATAAACAACAATTAGTGAAACACCATTAAAGTGTAAATAAACTTTAAGATAAAGAATTCAATAAAGTAAACGTTGAAGAAAAAGCAATAAAGAACTTATTAAGCAGGCTTAAATAAATTGTTTATAAATTGTGTTTATATAGCCTCTAATCTATTACAACTAAGAGGAATTGTAAAGTTATTAAATTGAATTGAATTATCCTAAATTGGATAATGTTTATCGACCTAAGTAACCTTAAGCGATTGAACCAACTAACTCTCAACTGACTAGGCGAGGTGTCGCGGTACTAATGGCTCTGGCTTTATTTAAATGAACACAGGTTCGGGAACAGCGTTAACACCACAATATTTCTTCTTCAATAATAAATAACCTGACAGTGTTAGATATTCTACGTATGAATAATATTATAATAATCACATGGATACGAATCAGATTGATAAATTCTTAGTTGCGTAAACCAATAATTGAGAGGCAATATATGTGCGTTAACTTAGAGATAGTAACGTCGGAATAATATAGATGGAATCACTGGCATCCAGCGAAATCTTTTCTAGAATTGTCATGACAAAACAACTTTCAGGAGTTTACTAGATCTCCGTTAAAATAATGTGTAGGCAGATTGGGCGAGAAAAATCAAAGAGATTTCTGAAACACTACTCGACTAAAATGAATGGAGAATGGGGGAGGGGGAAGAGGGACTTTGCCTCTTGTGCAATTGAATCACAAAAAGTGAATATTAGAGTTTTAGTGCTTAGGCTTTTATATAGGATTGGCTTGCAAATTAAGGAGCTGAAGATGATATCTTTCTTCCACTCCACTTCTCCTCGTCTTAGTCGATCATAAGGGGTTTTGAGCCTAACTAGCATCCTTAAAATCGAGAGCATCTTTATGTTGAGAGAGAACGTGCAGGAACCTCCACTCACTTATCCGCTTTTATTCGAACATGGGGTGAATTCCAACTATTGGAATTTAAGCTGATACTCATCTGGTTCTATTTTAAAAGCACGGAAGTTATAATTAAGTTATGAGCAGATTTTTGTTTAATAATACTGACTGCCCAGGCTCGATTGACAAAAGCCAACTATTGGAGCCTTGTTGTATTTCTCTCCGCCTCATATACCCTGCTCATAGGGAAGAAAATAGGATTTTATTTTCTTCTTTGTATCTCGTTTCACTTTTAAATGGTTCTAATCGCATAAGGAGAAGAGTTCGGGTGCTTCGTTGGTGTAGATACTTTTAGAGATACCCCTCATTGGGTGTGTGAGGTCGTGGTTTCATTGCATTATAAATTCTTGAAGAGCAGTACACGCTTTACGTTCATATTAATTATTTTTCAACTCCATAGAAATCCTGGGATTAACCTTCGTAACTATTATGAACATTAGGATACGATATAGTTTCCATGACCTCAGTGTCACGTGAATTGCAATTATATAAATTCTGAAAGAAAAATGTTGTTAGTAAAGTATGTAGTTGTTTTATATAAATTATGAAAGAAAAATGTTTTTACTGAATCATGTGTATATCATGTATATATGATCCAAGTGACATGCTAAAGTGTATTAAGAAGTTTAGTCTCATGATAAATTAATACCATCGTGTATTAATAGGGTTCTAAAGTATGGTCGGTCCAAACATTTGATGGATCTAGTGCGAAAATTGAAAATAAGATCTTAAAGACCTAAAGTAAGGGTATATAACTTATAAAAAAAAAGGAAGCCTCTTCAGCTTCATCCTTAAACACCGAGGAGACGGAGCGAGGAAGACAGCGGCCTCTACCGTTAGTATTAACATCTTATATAAAGATGAGCTTAAATTCTTTACCTTTGAACCGACAAGCTAGTTAATTGTCTGCTTGAACTTTTTAAAAATGCAATCGGTTTGCCTGTTAGAAATATGAGATATTTGAAATGATGTCCGTTGAACAATTTGATTGTACAACCGATTAACTCATTTAAGTTTAAGTTCATATATACGTTCAATTATATGCTAATGTTTGTATTAGGATACTCGATGCGACACTAGGGATTATGATGACTTACTAGGGTCCACTCATAATCAATAAATTTTCAAATAATGTTCGGTTAACATTTATTAGTATATGACTTTTGTCAATCGATCTATGAGGGTCACGCCTAGCAATCAATTCATAGTAGTATAACTTTCGGGGTTTAAAATAAAACTGTATGAGAGTATTGGGGCGAAATTCCAATAGTTGGAATTCACCCCATGTTCGAATAAAAGGGATAAGGGAGGGAGGTTCCAGAATGTTCTCTTCTCAACATAAGATGCCTTGATTTTAGGGATAAGTGGATGGTTTGGAACCCCACCCATGTTCGACAAAGCTATAGGAAGGAGGTGGAAGAGTTTTATCCCGCATCATCTTAAGCTACTTAATTTTAGGGCCAAAGGCCACATATAAAGAGTTACAGTTGATGTGAAAACTTTTATTCATTCCGTTTGGTATTCACTTATCCTTTGAGAAATAGTGAAAGAGAACTTCTTTCCCCACTGCTCTTTTAATTAGAGCTAGAATATCAACGTTGGCCTCGAGCCGGATTACTAGATTGTATTTGTGTAATTAATGTGATTCATGAATTCCATAAGTTCGAATATATGCTATATATTGCTTCATGTTAATCTTTAACTTCGTTTATATATGAATGCCAATTAAATATGATTAATTAGTTAGTCAGTTTCGAAATTAATATATCGTAATACTAGAATAAATTTTAGATTAATCTACATATCGGGAAAATTATTCAGTGAAGTCGAAAAACATGAGTTCCAAATTCACCACCGCCCGTCGGGAGGTGGGGCGTGTGGCGTCCGCAGCGGCCGCCGCCGCCCAGGCGGCCGTGGATGGTATTTGGCTCGAGTTCGAACCCACCAGCCAGAGTTCCGAACTTATATGGGACCGGCTGGTGGCTCAGGCCGTTTATCGTTCGGTTGGACTTGCGGCTCGTTAAGATGTTTGGACATCGATTAAATTGATTTAAAATTAATTTCATTTTGGGATTAATTTATTCAATTTAATTTATTACAGATAAATAGTTCTAATTATATTAGAATTGGTTTTAATAATTAAAACTAATACTATTAATTAATTTCTAGTAGATTAGAATTGATTAAATTTCGAGAAATATTTAAGTATATATAAGTATAAATTATTAGATAATTAAATACTTATCTACTAACATAAATTCAGTTGAATTTTAAATTCAATAAGATAGACCTTTTGAATTATGATAAGAAAATTATTTATATTATTTGATAATTAGACAATAGTATAAATTCAATTGATGGAAATGTACTTGTTCAAATTTATTCATCCATGTTATACATGTATAAATATAATTATGATAATTTATTCATGTATAATATATGCTTAGATATATTGATGGATGCCATGAGATTTATGATATGACTTATTTGTATTTATGAAATACGGCAGGTATTGTTTGCCTAAATGAATTACCTGTTAATTAACTATTATTTATTTTGCCAAAATATAATTAATTAAAAAGATAAGAGACCCGCTAGAGAGTCGGGGCTAATGGAAAATAGTTATAAATTAAGCATTAGTTAAGAACTAATCTAAGTTTCGTATTTTCAGCCATAGAATGGAGTATCACATATCTCAGGAGTGTTATATTTAGTCTTATGATTGATCGACAAATTTGACTTGATCAGTATATGTGCTAAGCGTAATCATAGTATTACTAATATCTTAATCCCGCCGATTAAGTTAAGTAATGTTGTCACGCTGAGCTCTAAAGTCGGGGTAGGGTCACTTGGCGGACAGGACATGTTGAGTATGAGATAAGTTCACGTCTACGTGATGCTCCTCGATGGGATGAATGAAACGATCATGATGTGAGACATCGGGACCGTTAGGCAAAAGTCGCTAATAGAGTCGTGTAGAACTTTTAGTGACGCCAAGGATTATGTTGATCATAATTGGTGTATGATCACCTATCCATATGATTGAGACTTGATCATATGGAGATCTTGGTATACTTAGTATTTTTCAGTGTGATTGTGATCACTAGTATTTATGTTCTATTATTTCATATTAGAAAATTCTTATAAAAATTGAATTGTTGTTTGTTTACATATCTTCTGTTGTAGTTAAAATGAACTCGAACACTAATACTCGAAAACTCTCTGATCCACATTGAAAAATGAAAAGCCAGATAGCCTAAGCTTCCTTGATTGGGCTAGGAACTTGAGAATAGTTCTTAAGTCTGAGAGGACCGAGAATCGTTAACCCGAAGCTACTCCCAACTTGAAGAAGGTGATGAGAGCTTCAGCTTTCCTATCGACATCGCCAAAATTGATACTCTTGATGTCAATGCTAATGTTGGCAAACATGAAATCGAATATTTAGATTCAATTCCCCGAGCAATGTCAACGACACAGGCGTATCATGAAACTAGAAAAATTTATCTGAAAGTGGCATAATATGAGAAGTACGTCTTGTTTGTTACAATTGATTTAAGATGGGCAGCAATGGACAACACTGCGAGGTCCCAGTAATAAATCGATATATGATAGGGCTAGTTGAAAGACTAGGCTACATTTTGGGCACCCGCGCGTTCGAGGCTGGCGTGAGCCATCGTCGCCGGGGGCGTTTCTGTGGGTTCGGCAGCTTTGTTATGAACTTCGGCATGCACCAGGTTCCTGAAATTAGGTTGTCGGAGCTACATGGTATGAAACCGCTATCGAGCAAAACCTTAAGAAAGGTAAATCGGTTAACTACATTTTGATGGTGCAAAGAACAGAATAAGTTCAAAAAGGCGATAGTTGAAGAACACATAAATTCGGCGATTGCGGCAGATGTCGAAAAAGGATGCAGAGGAATGACAAAATGTCATCGTTATTGGGGTTATGGGGCATTGGAGGCGGAGCGTAAGGCATTGCTTGGCTGAAAAAGAAGAATGGGCCGTCTGGTTCTTCTGGTATTTACGTTATTACCTGAAAGCTTTCTTGCTGATACTTGGTGTTAGACACGGTCGAGTACTACATGGTATTAGAAATATCGCGACTTTGCAAATAAGGCAATTTGGAGAAAGGTGGGGAAATGAACTTTAGGTTGGAAGCGGATCAAAGTTGATCTTCACGTTCGGCTGGAATACACTAAATTAGCATTTTTATGGGGGTTAAATCTTTGTTTGAACAATGTTTACTTTGTACACAGTTCGGCAATATTATTTCATTTCTCGTTTAACTTTGGATGGATTTTCAATTTCAATAAATGCCGAATGTTGCTTTATTTCTCGAGATGGAATGATTTATGGTACTGTTTCGCTTCAAAATGGTCTATACGTGTTAGACACAAAGATAGAAACCTATAACGTAAACATTAAGAGGAGGAAATCAGATGTGTTTAATCCTATATACTTGTGGCATTGCAGGCTTGGTCACATAAGTGAAAAATACATGAAAAGACTCCGACCAGATGAGATTCTTAAGTTAGATGAGTTTGAATCATTTGAAACATGCGATTCATGCTTGCTTGTCGAATGATAATACTTTTATTGGAACTAGTGAAAGGGCGGCCGAATTTGTTAGAATCATACATGCGATAGCCTATCTGAACCAATGAACATGCTTAAAAAAGGAGGTTTCTCATACTTTACAACCTTCACCGATAACTATGACAGATATGGTTACATATATCTGTTAAAGCATATACATGAAGCCTTTGAAGTGTTCCGCAGAGTTTCAAAAGGAAGCGAACCAACTCAACAAAAACGTCGAGGTTCTGTCGATAGGGCGGAGAATACTTGAGTGTGACTTGAATTACATCTAAGAGATTGTGGTATAATATCGCGATTCCATTTGCTAGGAACGCCTAGCATGCTGATTGTATTTGAAGGAATCGAACCACTTTTGAATAGTTCGATCAATAATGACTACATCGACACTACCACCCAATCTATGGAGATATCATTAGAAGCGCAAAGCATACAACAAATTCTAACAAAATCGGCTCCTTTAACTCCCATGAGTTATGGTTTTACTCCCAAAATAGCATACATGAGAATTTGAAGCGGTGGTCACATGTTAAGAAAGTTAACATAGATGAAGTTGGGACAAATCGACAATAGCTACTTCATTGGATACTAAAGAAACTACGGGGTATTCTTACATTAGAAAGTGAGAAAATCTTTGTTCTTCAATGCGGTGTCTTACTTGAAAGGGAACACATGGATAAATGACTCGGGAAGGATGAGCGAGAGGTTGCTAATGCTGAATCTCCTCGAGGTGGATCCCTTCTTACCTGAAAAGTTCCCTTCGACCCACGGGATGCGTGGACGAACCTCCCCGAGAATCAAAACCACGAGGCGATCGTATAGAACTTCGTCGAGAACCGAGATGGTATGGGGGGCTTTTCATAGTTGAATGTGACGAGCCTTTTTCATATGAAAGCAATGAAGGAAAATGACATTGATAGTGGCTTTAGCGAGGAAATCGAGATAAACTTCGATGTACCATAGCAGTATGGACATTGATAGATTTCGAAGGTGCGAGACCCGTTGAGTGTAAATAGGTATTTAAACTAAAATTGGATAAGTTGGAAATGTTCATGTTTATAAGGCTGAATTAGTAGCAAAGGTTTCAAACAAATTCAAGGAATTAATTACATGATGAAACCTTAGCACACCATTGTGACAGTTTAAATCATTGATTCTCTTAGCCATTGTTACATATTACAGGTGCGAGAAATATGGCAAATGGATGTAAAACGGCATTCTGAATATAGAGGAATCTCGAAGGGCGTGTACATGACACAACCTCGAGTTTACATGTCCAAAAGGATCTAGAAGGTATCGCAACTACAAAGACCATCTATGGTGGAAGCGGCATCCGGAAGATGGAATCTTCATTTCAATGAAGCAATCAAAGGTTTTGGATTTTCTAGAAATGAAGAAGATTCTTGTGTAGTGGGAGCCATATTGTATTTGTAGTCCTGTATGTAGATGACATACTAATCATTGAAAACGAGATACCAATGCTTGAGTCGATCGAAATATGGTTATGTAATATTTCAGTGAAGGACCTAGGAGAAGCCAATCGTTCTTGCAATCAAAATACATATGAATGGTTCAAAGAAGCTCATTGGATTGAGCTAGAACACCCTGCGTGATAAGTTTTGCTTAGATTCCATATGGAGAGCTCCAAGAAGCTTAATCTTCCCGTGAGACATGGAATATCTACCAGTCGTTCGGCGAACCACTTTAAGCCGAGATAAAATGCATGAGTAAAGTTCCTTATGCCTCGGCCATGAGATACATCATGTATGTCTTGTGGGTATTTTGCGACCGAGGCGTTGCTGCGTTTTGAGTGTAGCAGTGGTTATTAATCATGTCGGTGATGCGCATTGGGCGGCGATAAAAACTATCTTAAGTACTTGAGAAGAAGAACTAAGGATGTATGTACCGTATACGGAGGAGAATGAATTGTTGGTGAAGGCTACACGTGCTAGTTTCCAAACTATAAAGGCGATTACGGATCTCGATGCGGTTATGTGCACTGAATAGTGGAGAGATAGCGATGCGATGGCAATTTGTGGTACGACTTCGACAACGAAGTTGAGTACATTGCGGCGTCGAGGCTGCAAAGAGGCTTGTTGGATCAAGAAGTTTGTAAGTGAACTTGAGTGGTACCTGAGCCATTGAGAATCTAGTGCGGCTATTATGCAAGCAGCCTTGTTCGGTGCTGGCTAAGAGGCAGGCACGTCGCCGATCGGCGCGTGTACTCAAGAAATACCATCATATTAGGGACATAGTTGAAGAATGTGACGGTATGTAAAGTAGACACATGCGATAATTTACTTGAACCCGCAACTAAGCCTCTAACTCCAAATCACACATGATAGCATGCGTGATGCGATTGAAAAATGTATGTGGTGTTAGGCTTAGTAGGAACCAATTTTCTTTATAAATATTTCAATTGTCAACACAATGTATGAATTTCAAGCTTCTAAATTCAATAAATATATTTACCTCATTTATATATTTGTATATATTTATATATTGCATATACATATGTGTACCATTCCCAGTAATGACACTTCCATTAGCAATGAGGTTATCGAGAGGTATTTGGATATATGATGCGAACAAGAAATCTATCGAGCCTAGAGAACCATGAGATTGCTCGTCCACAGTGTCGGTGTTTCTTGATTGGAATCGAGCACCAAAACGACTAGTGTGTGATTGGTTGCCTGGATCACATTTCTTGGATTAGAAAAGAGTGTACTACAGTGTCACAATGTATGCATGTCGAGGCAGTTCGAGTGCGGTAGGACATGACCGCCAGTGAGAAACTTAGAAGATAACATATCAATGTTCTAAGGAGATTCTCACAGAACTTATAGTTAAATGGCGATTCTTCAACCTGCCACGCAGGATTTCATTTTACAAGAGTAATATATTTTGACAATGTCAAATGTCTTCTGAAAACGGAAGGTTATAACGATATTGTGATGAGTATACTACAAATGTGGGATGGAAGGCTATACACTATAGGAGATTAAATATGACGGATAGCTAGTTTTCTAATATCTTGGTGAATTAAGGTTAATTGTGATGGCCATCTCCAGCTTGGTGTTAGATATCACATTAATTCATGAAACCAAGAAAACTACAGGTGTGAGAGTTTGGTGACAATCTTACCATGGCTCGGCGTTCGAAGAAGCAGTCTGAATGAATCTTTGATACAATGTCGTCCAAGGGCAAATGGGAATGTTGAAAATATGAGATATTTGAAATGATGCCCATTGAACAATTTGATTGTACAACCGATTAACTCATTTAAGTTTAAATTCATATATACGTTCGATTATATGATATAATGTTCGTAGGATGTCTTAGATGTGACACTAGGCATTATGATGGCTTACTAGGTCGCTCATAATCCATATACTATCAAATAATGTTAGGTTAACATTTATTAATATATGGCTTTGTCAATCGAGCCTAGAGGTCCTTTATCTGAGAAATCAAGTCATAATTTAGTACATAATTTATGGAGTTTAAATAGAAGCTGTATGAGAGTATTGGGGACAAATTCAATAGTTGGAATTAGCGTGTTCAGAATAAAAAGGATAAGGAGGGGGATGTTCGAGAATGTTCTCTTCGTCATAAGATGTCTTGGTTTTAGGGATAAGAGGAGTGAAGATTACGCCCACTTTGTTTGACAAAGCTATAGGAAGGAGGTGGAAGAGTTTTGTCCCACATCATCTTGAGCTCCTTAATTTTAGGGCTTGAGAAGCCTATATAAAGAGGGTCTAAGTTGATGTGAAAACTTTCTCATTCACTTTTGGTATTCACTTCTCCTTTGAGAAATAGTGAAAGGCAAAAGCTCTCTCCCCTCTTTCTTTTGGTTGACTAGCAGGTAGAAAAATCCTGTTGGATTTTTGTGACCTAACTCACTTAGTTCAATATTTTAAATGAGTTCTAGTAAAAAACTCTTGGGAGGGACTTGTTCGGCTGGATTGGTGTGGACAATTCTTAGAGGCATTACGCTTTTGGATAACTCAGGGATCTCAAAATCACATTATTCATTGCTACTTTGATTCGAAGAATGGTACATATTTTTTGTCTCTTTAGTTGTGTTTATGCAACTAGTGCGATCATGAGATTCGTATCCATAGTAATATTAGAATATTATTCATACGTTAAAATTTCGACATGTCCCCCCCACCGCCTAACTTCCCGAACATCATTTGGGATTCCGTCCACTTTTGACATTAATATTGACATATTTCATGTTTTAATGAAGGGTAAAATCCGAATTGTACATTATTAAACATTTGGGTCCACTTTTAAATAACAAAATATTTATTGTCACTTTTATAATGTACTTAATTATTAACAATTAAAATAAGTTACCCCGCCTCACTTTAGGTGCCCGCAGCACTGTGCCGCCTCCTCCTCGACTCACCACCATTTTCACCATTTACTACCTCCTGATTTCCTACGCATCAACTCCGCTTTGAGCACCAAAAGTCGCGCCGCCTACTCCATGAAACTTTTCGTTACCATAGCCGATGTCACGTCTAGCTTTCGTCGCGTCCTCCCAGTACCCCAACCAGCAGGTATCATCGAGACCAAGTAAAAGTTCGGGTAGTTCGAGAATTGGCCGATGGGCTGCGTCAGTAAACAGAATCCCCAAAATGACAGTTCGGGTAGTTCAAGGGGCAAACTGATCAACTTTAAAATTTAGCGGGCAGCGACCGAGTTAGATTTGAAGCTTAGGGGGAGCAAGAAGAATTTAAGCATATAAGATAGATACTAATAATTTTTTGAAAATTTTGGACGCTTAGGATTGAATGTGCAGTCGGTGCGGTTATTTCCAGTAGTGGGTGAGCATGTTAAACGAACCAAGCCTGGCGGACGGCCTGAGGGCTCGGTCCGTTAGCCCGTTTAGCTCGACTGACAATGGCAGCCCCCCTTCCGTGTATTAGCAGTTCCGGACGAACCCAGTATTGAATGAGCCGCAACTTTGATTCGGCCATAGTATTCGTGCAGAGTGGGTTCGGCACCATGCCCCTTGATAATAAACGAGTACCGTTAGTATATAAGAAGGGCGTTTGTCCCAATAACTTAATGAGTTATATGGATGTGCGCCTTAAGCAGCTACCGTCCGTTTATTAACGAGATCGAGCAGGCAGTGTGTGGGTCCCGAGGCCACAACCGGTTCGAGGAGCCCACCATGTATTCGGTGGGTATTCGGCCCGGTTCGGTTCGAGGCCTAAATGCCCGGCCAATAGCGGGGGGTACTGTTAGTATAGAAGGGGGCCCGTTTATTACATTAGCCCAATGAGACAATGAGTTATGGATGGTAGCACCAAAAATTAAATAATAGTCGTAGTGGGAGTTGAACCTTGGTTTCAAGGTGAAAGTGTAAGTCTATAACCATTGTGCCATGTTGATGATTTGTTAATATGTGTATAATAATTCATAAAGTTATTTAGTATTAAATAATATATAAATAAAAGAATACGATGTATCAATATATTATTTAAATAATAAAGAATATTTGTAATTAAGCTAATTCAAGAAATAATTGAAATGATTCTATTTAAATCATGAAAGTTATTTAGTATTGTATAATAAATAGAGAACAACATAATATTAATTTAATATATTATTCTTTAAATAATAAAGATTATTTTGTGTCAAATAATATACTATTAAAAGAGAAATATTCATCATAATATTATAAAGTAATAAGATTGCATTATAATTCTTTTAGTTATATGATAAAATTTATTTAATGTTGAATATTCTTTAATATGTATATGTATAGAGCATGAGATATTTATATAAGATGGAATAATACATGAATAAAAGCATCAGATGTATCAATATATTATTATTTGAATACTTAAATTTGTTTAGTGATAATATAGAGTATATTATTTTATATTGTGACCATCTATCTTTTAATTATATTATAAAAGTTATTTAATGTTAACTATTCTTTAGAATATATTGATAAAAGTACCATATGATTCTTTCAAATATTTATCCAAAATAGTTTTCTATGCTTGAAGACTTTCTTATTTAAAAAATAATATATTAATGTATTTGTACTTTTTATCTTATATCTTATAAAGAAAATACAACGAACTTGTATGATATAATTAAAAAATTACATACACTCTTATTACTTTGTAATATAGCGACGAATATTATTCATTTAACAATATATTATTTGACTTAAAACTTTATTGATTATTATAACGACCCGCCAGTGCGTGCATACGAGAGTTAAAATCGTCCAAATCACGGATATCGAGTCGCAATCGATGGATGACCCAAATTCCAAGACACGCGTCTGAAACAATTCAATAAAATAATGCTTGGAAAACAACAATTTTTAAGAAAAAAGAATCATCGCGGTGTTTCTGGCTCACATGATAACAATCGATATACAACGATCTCCCGTAATACTGACATATCGACATACAATAGTCAAAAATCCCAAAATAAAAAGAATATAAACAACCGACTACAATCCAAAAACAACGAGATTGTGAGGATCAGCGCCGCCCGCCCATTTCGCTAGGCTCTAAGACACGATCACTCGAACAAGCCAGCGATGCAGCCTGTCGACCTAGCATTGAGCCGCCCGTAGAAAGGGTGTAAAATTTTATGACTTAGTGAATATATACCTCGAAGTGAGAAATTAACCCCCGATCACGCGCAATGTAATAAGCGATTAATCCCGCGTAATATAGATAAGTAGTACATGATATGTTTCAACTTAAGATGGAGTGTTATGAAGTTACTACAATTTCCTTATCCCCAGTTCATAAGTTCATAAGATAGGTGGGTATCATAACATTCCAAAATAATGTCAATCAACAATAACGATGGTACATTTGAAGAAAAGAGGCGCAATAATACTTGACAACTTCTCGACTACTCTATCGACCGACATGTATGACATCACAACTAACAACTAATCGACGAGTCATGACTGGAGCCATGACTATAATACTACTCGATCATAACTAAACCACTCCAATCAACTCAACAACTCTATCGACTCGGCCGACTAAATCCCAACTCGACAAGTTTATCGACTTTCGACAATTCAATCAACTCGACAACTCAATCAACTCAATATAAATCCGGGTTTTACGGTAATGTGCGTATAATCAATCTCGACTGCGAGGGAGGAACTTATGCCCGTCGACATAGGCGTCTGCGAATCGTAAGTGCGAAGCAAATACACCCCTTATACCCGAAGTATAAGGTAATGTGAGTTTATATCGTCCTTCATATACAACTTCATCCCTAATACGACTTCGACATCACCTCAAAAGCTTTTATCGACTCGTGAAACCCTGACGCGACAACGACTGACAGCAATTCATATTCAACATACAAACACAAAATCATACATGCACATATCCATGATCAAATGGTTAATCAACATACGTGAGATAAATACTCACCTTGGCCTTCAGCAAATAATGGCCCTCTAATTAGTCCCGAGTACCGTTTTCCGTGCTCGACCCTAATCCTGAGCTGCAGAAAATACTATTACTGCCTCTGATCGCCCGTTTAAGTTTTCTAACTATCCAACTTACAACAGTATAGTTATCAACTTAACAACTCTAGGTGATAATATTACTACGGCGATTTTAGCGACTAATAAAGCGGCCAATTCCAACCACTAACATAATAATTTATTTACTCCCTATCATGATTCGACACTACAAGCTTTCCAATTAATCCATATAATCAACCTTTAATTCAAAAACTTGAGTACTACTACGACTTGGAATAACCTATTTCAATCTCTACACCCAGTCAACATGAAATATCCAACTTATACTCCAAAACAACTATATTGAGGGTCGTAACATCATGCGCAATTTAAAGAAATTTAGAAAAAGTCAACAAAGTCAAACTAACCCAATCAGTATTTCAATCCAAAAATCAATTATAATCACTACAAATAACATAATTCAAGCTTAAAAGATACTTCCATACCATTTCAAACTTTCAAACTTAGAATTCAAAAAGTTAACAAAAGTCAAACTCTTCCAAAAACTTAAGAAAAATCACAAAGCTTCAAACTTTTTTACCTTGGTGAAGAAGATGATGAGGAAGATGAAAATCAACTTTTTATGTCTTGAGCCATAAAGATTTGGAAGAAATGGAAAAGAATTTTTCAAAGGGGGAAAAGTGGAATCACCGACCACATGGGGAAAAGGGGATGGGTTTTGGATGAAGAAGATGATGAATAATTGGTGGTAGGTGAGAATATTTAGAGGAGAAAAATTAAGCTAGTTAGGTTTCGGTTAATTTCTCCACTTCCCGTACTTAAATCTCAATGAAACCGATTTCAAATGTGTTATTCCCCGAGGCATATATCATACTAAATACCATCTTCGTGCCGATATATCGATACTATTCCGAAATTATAGATATCATCTCCGGGTCCCACTACCGACCGATAAATATAATTTAATAAAAATACCATGGAAGCGACGGTTATTAGGTTGTGCAATTATAACATAAAAATTATATTATGTAAATCAAGTATATTTATGCATGTAACTAGTTTAACAAATATAATATGTAAAATCAAGTAGTAACTTGGTTTGATAGTTGTGCGCTATTCTAATAGAGGTCCGTGGTTGAAATCTACTTAGCTATCATATTATCTTAATGGGCGTTAGAGCCGGTTAGTTAAAGTAGTTGGGGCCTTAAGACTCGAGCCAAGGGCACGTTAGGTTCTTTCTTAACGAGTGGGCCCGTCTGACCCGGTTGGTTGACATGTCAGTAATGGGTAAAGGATGGCCTACAAGAGATGTTAGATCCTTGAGGAGGAAATACTTTTTTTTTATATAATTAATGCAGTTTAACATACAAGATTCATTAGATCAAGTCTAGCGCTAACAACAATGCTTTGAAAATTGCAATCCATAGAAGCACTAGTGAAGTTCCGACAGTTAACCAGCCAAGCATTGGTTGGAAACTAAAACAACTTGCAATTATTCTTCAATTCCTTATTCTTCATATTTTGCCATTCATTTTGATGTTTGTCGTGTGGAAGTGCTTAGATCAAACCTGCTTGAGTTAAAAGCATCAATAATGTAATAAATTGAGTGAAAGTTGTAATTTGTAAGGAGGAGAGCGGCCATTAGGATGACTTATTCTCTTCATAGGGTCTTCTTTACCCATGTTGGTTCCTTTATGATAGATTGGATTTCCATTAGTGAGTTTCTTTGTTCTTTTATGATACATTTATTCATATAATATGTGTCGCAAATCCATCCCTCTGTCGATTAAATTTGCACACTAGTCAATTAGGATTAAACTATAAACTCGTGGCCATCATAACTTCGTGTTGTTACTATTATACTCTGTATGGAGTATTATGCTTGTCAGTATTTCTTATTGATATGTATGTTTATCCAAATTAGGTCACAAATGTTACAAATTATGGGCATGTTTCACAATGTTTGTGATATTTTACTGATTTGTAACTGTTGGTAGATATAGTTGACCAGCCCCGGATGTATAATTATGTTAGCACATCAAATTTATAAGCTTCATGGTTACACACATACTAACTATTGGATTGTTTGTTTAAATGTGAAAACTGATTTAACGATTAAATGATAAAAGCAGGCGTGTAATCTTTTTCGCCTTTAATTTTTAATTAAAAAAATAATTCCAAATTCCACATATTCAAACCCAATTTCTGCATGCCGCTTTTTTTTTCGGATTTTCGCAAAACGTTTTCTCCCAGCAACCTTTATTTGAGTCTTTGAGTTCCTTGGTTTCATTGCAATCTTGGTCGGTTGGGTTAGGCGTCTTAATATTGAAGAGTTGAGAAGCAATTTGCAATTACAGTTTTCGTATTTGAAGGATTGTGGGATAATGATTGTTGAACTTCAGTGTTAATTATGGTAGTTAATGTGTGTCATTGAGGAAGATTGGGTTACCGTAATAGAGTTTTGGGAGTGAAAGTGTGAGGGAGATTGGGTGGGCTATTTTTTCGGTGGTTTTTTTGTTTTTTAATTATTGTTTTGCTACATTAAAAATAGGGGGGTAAATTTACTACTTTACCCTTTATAAGCTTCGACATTTATTTGTAAGCTCACAAATCGATCTCCGATGATCTTATACTAGTGGTCTCGGTCTCGACCCCTTGATAGGTGACATGTTCGATTATCTTCAATATGGGACAAATTCTAAGATCTCTTTGGTTAAGTCTTTCCGATAGATTGTTATTGCGAGGCGTGTAGAGTTTGTTGAAGGCCATTGAATAAATTAAATTTATTCTTACATGCCCACATGGAGAGAGAAAATGTCAAAGTTCATAAATTGGGTTATATGCCAATACTTAAAAATTTATTTTTTCATTAATATTTTTTTATTTCTCAAGATTTATAAATAGAGACTAAGTTTGTTTCATTTAAACATTAAATTATTTTACATTTTTATGAAGAAATTACTCCCTCCATCCCTAAAAGATTGTCACATTTTGAATTTTAATAGTTGACTTTTTTCAAAAAATAACTTTTAATATATTATATATTTGTTTGAAAATATAAATTTCTTTCTTATCGTAATTTTTATGTGAATTAAACTGACATATCTGAATGAGCCTCGTATTTTTTGAGCGGGCAACACTATCTTATTTTATTGTTTAGGCATACTTCTTCATATCTGTACTATCCGCTCACCTGCGCCTACCACCAAACCCCCATTCCACCCCCCATCCCAATTCGCACCACCAACCCCACCACTTCCCACCCACCTGCCTTTCCTGTCCCGCCAGTTGGGCGGAGTATCTAATGTCCCATATAGTTGGGTTAACTGCAATATTAAAATAATATTACCATCCATCAGTAAACAAGTGTAAGTTAACTCAAGTCCTAATTTTATTCCCATGTAAATTTGTGCTTCTCTTATAATATATGATTCAATTCAGTTAACAAACTACTCCCTCCTTCCCAATTTCTAAGTCCATTTTGCTTTTTATACAAACTTTTAAAATTTCAAATTCATCTCACAAAATCAATTTTCTTTCACTTTTTCTTATTAAATTTGGTAAAAATGGAAAACTAATTATAGGTTTCCATTTTATGAAAAAGATTTGAAATTGGATGGAGGAAGGTATTATACTAATCACATTGAAGAAATGAATGCGAAAGAAGGTGTGAATATCAAAACCGTTCTAGCTAGAGTTGGTCAGAAGGCTGTTATATCTGAAGTTGGGTTGTCAAACTTCATTTTCTGATTTGTTCAGTAGTATGTCAACTGGCGTGGACATTGAGGATGGTGGTGAGGTAGGGGTTTGGGGTGGGGCAGTGAGATGAGGGGTGAAGTGAGGGGTGAGGTGGGGGTTTGGTATGGTGTGTTAGGGAAGAAATGGTGGATTTATTACCTCATGCTTTAATTCATATTTTAGTAGTATTGGGATAAAATAATTATTTTTCTTATAGCATGGTATTTTACTTTCGTTTAAGGGTAATATAATAATTTATTATATATTTTAGTTGAGCTTAGTGGAGTGCAGGGATTAGAGAGCGCAGAGCAATATAAATAGTATAGAGGAGACAGATAAATGAGTATAGAGTGCAAGAGAATAGATGAGGCACAGAATGAAATAGTTCGGGGCCAGCGTAGAAAGTGCGTGATAATTCGAGGATCTCTCGGCCAAAAAGCCAAAATATATCAACATGTACTAACATACTTTGTTATTAACTTGATAGTTTTGATTGATCAGTTTTGGTTGTCAATAAAGATGTAAAATTTGTTATCTTTTAACAATTAAAAACCAAATTGGCCAATCTTTTAGGAATGAAAAGGAGTAATATGTGATTGACCATGGAAATAAAGAAAATTAAAAAGTTTTTGAAATACTCTTCTAATATAAAATGTAAATCTTTGATGATGTGAATCTGTGTATTGTTTTTAAAATATTCCTCTTATTGAAAATGGTATTAATAAGTAGTTTACACATAGATCAATTTTATTTTAATTTAATTCCTTTAAAGTAATCAACCACACACATGCGTGGTAGTTATTTATTTTTGTACTTCAATTCCTTGAGGTGGGTCATTATGTTATTTGCATATTAAAGTCTAGTTGAAGCCATAGTCAAGCCTGAATTTAATTCTGTTAAGTCTTGATGCTTACTGCTCATCCATCTGCAGTAGCTCAGACACTTTAACTTGTGCTCTTTTCCTCCATAAGATAGTTTATTATTGGATGGTTCACACTTTAACTTATGCTCTTTTCCTCCATAAGATAGTTTATTATTGGATGGTTGAACTAGGCTAAATTATGGAGAACTATGTCTCACCATGATTTCAACTTCGTTATAGAGAAAATATTGTACGCAAAAGAAAGAAGAGTAAATGTGAAGTCTAAGCGCTTATGGCGCAAACGGGAATGAAGTCGATTTATCGTGCATCAGCTGTATTGAAATAGAAGATCGATATGTTTGACTAATCACTTAAATTTTGATCCTAAATTAATCATATGAGATGGATGGAGTACAAGACAGTGAAGCCAATACATGAGAACTCTTAGTGCACATGTTTAGTCTCTACCAAAACTACATAAACCCAACTAATGTGTGAACATTCATGAAATTTAACAAGGTGAAATGCTCCTCTTTTCTCTGCCCATTCATAGCATCCATCATCAAAGTTGAGAGCATAGCTTGAAGGATCATATTGGAATTTGAATTGCTGTTTTCTTGCATTCTTGACTGCTTTCTTAACTGCTGCCTTAATTCTCCAGTAAAGACTCCTGCCTTGCTTTTTGCTGAAATTGTCCACTTTCATCAACCTTCCAAACAATCCCATTCTTTGCTTACTATTCCTGTGAGACCAAGAAGAATCGTTCACTTTCTTGAATCCTCCTTATCTATTATATGTATATGTTAACAATGAGAAGAGAAAAATGGCAAAAAATAGAAATGGGGATGGTTATGTTATGACTTATGAGAGCCAAAAGCAAATAAAGGGAACTGAAGGGTGAATGACTTGCTAGTTGCTATGTAGCTACAAGTAGGAATACTTTTTATACAATCAAGGCATTACCAGAAAAAGGTGTTTCAGTTTTTTTAAACAAATGGCCAAAGGGAGTGTCCCCCCTCCCTC
The DNA here is from genome assembly GCA_019722365.1 of Lithospermum erythrorhizon. Taxonomy (NCBI): domain Eukaryota; kingdom Viridiplantae; phylum Streptophyta; class Magnoliopsida; order Boraginales; family Boraginaceae; genus Lithospermum; species Lithospermum erythrorhizon. The sequence goes on from JADFUC010000474.1 coordinate 45,005, forward strand.
CCTCCTTCCTTGTTGCAGACTGTTTAGCAGTGTGATTCCCTTTTTTCTCCTCTTATTGGGAGACTCAAATTCCATGAGAGAGAGAGTTGTGGGAAGATACACCAGTTCTTGATATATCACTATCAAAAGAATACATAAACGCTATAAATTGTAATAGGTAATATACCGGTGAATACCTTATATCGTATCTCATGTTCTGTCTCCTACTTTATTGTACATCATTAATTAATATTTTATCAATTTCAATTTAAATGATAAATCCCAACAATTTATATTTTTCGTTATAAGTGATCATTTAGATTTAATATAACTTTTGCGTGAAGTTTATATTGTCTGCTTAACAATGCTTTTACATTGGTTGATATCTTTCTAAACTAAGCTACATATTGATGATTTTAAATAAAATAATTTTCTTATAACGTCGAAATAAATTGAGGCGGAGAGAATAGTCGTTTATAATAGAGGTTTGAAAGGGAGGCATAGTGAGCGGTTTGAAAGGGAAGTAGAGGATCCTATCCGATAATATAGAACTCAATTTCATTAAAAATTCATGTTCAATTCTCTTTCTTCCTATCACTATAGGTGAGTTTTTTTAGATGCTTATATTTTGGTCTTTCTGATGTGGTTCTTTCAAATCTTATTGAATTTGAATACGTCGTATTTTGATCGATGATCGAGATTGAGTAGAGGGTATTTAGCCAGAATTGATTTTAGAATTTTTAGGATAAAACTTCCCATTTCGCGAGGTGCATTACGCTCGCCAATCATTTAGCCTAATCATTATTGTTTGGCATTTCTTACCTATTTTTCTCCATTTTTATTTTTAACTTTTTTGATTTTATTTTCTTTCTTTTTAGATTATAGTTTTATTCATCGCCTCAGGTAAGTTGTTTTTATTTTTCTTACCTGTTTTGTATTATTTACATCCGGGATAACGATATAAAATATCACAATTTATTTTTGTGTGTACAATGCCTTTAAACCACGGTAGAGTATGTCATGATATTGTTCATGCGGGGTAATCAGTTATTAGTGTATCATGGTATTTTAATGATTTTCATGTAATGTCATTATATGTTTCTATGTTGAGTTATTTTCCATAAGCTCTTTATTACCCATAATTTTAGCATCATCATTAATTGTTCCGTATTTCTTTTCTATTTAGGTTTTATTTTTGTGATTTTATTTTCCTTCCTTTTGATTATAATTTTATGTTTAGATGATTCATAGTTAATTTTAAAATATTCAATATAATTTTCTTCTAATTATTTCATCATCATATTTGCCACTATTCTTATCTTGTTATACTCTTTTTCGCTGACCCGTATTTCAACTTTATTGTTGCGTCTTGCTTTATTAATTCTTTTAGAGCGCATCCTCGTTCAAACACTATCACATTCTCTCGAACTAAATGTCCTTACATTAAGTAGTAAATGGGTGCAGTATCCTACATTTGGCATTTGTAATGGGCAACATGCTTTAGAACCTGTCAATTAAAATAATAAAATTTAGGTGTGGTATGTGCAGTACACTTGTTGGTGGTATTTCTTTTGATAGTATGAATACACTATGAAAGAGCAACATGTGGATTACAGTTATGGTAAAACATATAGAATATGCGACATAATAACTTCGTTCATGGTAACACAAAGACTCGTATAATGATGCGGCGTAATAGAAATCTGATAATAGATTGACCAGAAGAAACGATTCACAACTTGTGATAATACGTGTTGCATCATGTCCCGGCGACTCATTTCGATAAAATGGATACCACCACAAGGTTTACATGTGTATTTCATAGAATGAAATGGATACCACGGCATTATAAGCGAGTGTATTACAGAAATCCATGAATTTTAACAATCAACACAAAATATTTCTTTTGACAGTATGAATACCATGGCATGAGCAACGTGTGGATTACAGATTATGATAAAACATATAGGGACATGCAACATAATAACTCATTCATAGCTAACACAAAGATACATATATGGGCATGCAACATAATAAAAGTACAATAGTAACAGATTGACCAAGAAGAAACGGTCGCGCCGCGTAATATGTGTTGCATCATAATCGGAGATTCATTTTCGATAAAAATGGATACCACCACAAGGTTTACCTATGTATTTCATAGAATGAAATGGATACCACGACATTATAAGTGAGTGTATTACGTAAATTCATAATTTTAACAATCAACACAAAATAAAATTTTAACAATCAACACAAAATAAAAGTTAAAACCCCATTAAACACATTCATAAAGTATCAAACACCAGTGTCACCTAGAATTTTAACAATCAACACAAAATAATCGAAAAAACATATTTCAAATTCCACCAACCCAATAATTCGAACACTATGGAATTAAAACTGTCAATTTTTTTGTGACAGAAATAAAATCCAACCAACTCAAAACCGAACAATCCTTACAGTTAAAATCCATGAATTTGGTGACAACACAAATCCCATCAATGTCTTAAACACATACCACAAACTTTGTGTAGTTTCACTTCAATTAACATTCACAAGAAAAAAAACATGGTCATGCAACAATAAAAAATACTAAAAAAATAGAAATATGGCGGAAAAAACCTTTGCTTTCTGTTGTCTTTACCATTTTTTGTTTAATATTTTTAACTTCTTAGATTATAAATCCTCCTCAAATACTAATAAAATTCATTTTTACAAATTTCTTTGAACCAACGGTTTGAAGCTTGGTTTATGAAACTAGATTTGACAAACCTTTCTCAACTATGTTATGTTGTCACAAACCTTTCTATTATGGATTAGTCATGGATATATCGGACAAATTTTAACCACTAAATAGGTTAGAACATCTTTATAAAAAAAAGTTAGAACATATCTGACTGCACAATTAAATTACTTAGTACATGTAAGACTATCAACAATGGTTTGGATATTATGTTCCTACTTTTTCATTTTTCAATATTCCACATCGTCTTTTCTCTCTTCCACCTAATAATTTAACAACAATTCAACTTTTACTCTTACAATAGTTTAATTTAATCTAAATCATCTCATCCAACTCATCAACATATATTTCTATAGCAATTAGTTTAGTAAAAATTAAACAATGTGCAATATGGATGATAAATCGAAGATCTTTTTGTGTTTAAGTAAATTTGAATAAAAAATTTAAAACATATAATATTGTTTTCTAACATTTGATAAGAAATAAAGGGAAATACGTATAAGAGAGTTGAGAAATTGAACAAAAGAAAAGGCTTAATGTTGCTAAGTCAATAAAGCCAATAACAAAATGCCACTTATCCAAATGAAGGCCCACTTTTACAATTTCAACCCATTGAATAAATTCAACCCATTTTTTCTCCATATCATTCAACTCTCTCTTGAACCCCACCATTGTACCTAATAAACACTCCTTTAGAGCATTTGCATTAGCTTCCTTCTAAATTTTTCTTAAAATCAACCCCTTAAATCACTTTTTTACTTTTAAGAACTTTGCTTAAATTTTTTGTACAAAATCAGATTTTCTATTTTTACATTAACCTCAATAAAATATTACTTAATAATTTGAATTGAAAGGTTGCCATTTCCATTACTGTATAACGTACACTATCTAGAAATGATGAGCATGCACTGTGAGAACTTGCTTAATATAATAACGTTCATATATTAATGTTCATATATTTGTTTACATAGATTCACCTCCATATATATGTGTGTGTGCTTTTGGATGTTGAATTATCCCCAGTTTATGACCTTTTATATTATTTGGTATTTTATTCAAACTTTTCTTTTATCTTTAAGATCAATTGAATTTTAAATATATTTTCTCAACTTTTAATAATATATAGATGGATATATTCTTTGATAATGATCCTAATATTTTATTAGAATCTTCTTCCGGCGAGGAGATTGAAGGCATTATTGGTTATGGTCGAAAATCATGGCGTCGTCGAAATAGTAGGAGTTACATTCAGAAAGGTCATCAACCGTGATTCAATTGACGGATACAATAGCCTTATTAGAATTGTTCGGTGTGAGTCCCGGTGTATAATCAAAGAATATTTCGTCGGAGATTTCGAATGCAACGTGAGTTATTTAATCGAATTAAAGATGCAGTGGAGGCACATGAACAATATTTTGTTCAAAGGCGTAATGCGACTGGAAAACTTGGTTTGTCATCTCTCTAGATAAGCGCCGCTTTTAGAATCTTGCGTATGGGATCCTTGGGCTTAACGGATAGTATACTAGAATTGGAGAATCGCGACGATGAGGAGTATAATTTTTTTGTAAAAGCTATTATTCATATATTTGGAAAGGAGTATTTGAGGAGGTCAAATAAAAATGATATTACTAGATTGCTAGCAAAGGCGGAGCAACGAGGAGTACTAGAAATGTTAGGAAGTATTGATTGCATGCCTTTGTTTATGGAAAATTGCCCGGCCATGATGGTCCGGGAAATATGCGAGCCCTTGATGGTAACTTGACAATTATTTTTAGAAGTTGTCGCTTCATATGATACTTGGATATGACATGCATTTTTTGGGTTGCAAGGTTCTCACAATGATATTAATGTTTTGGAACGGTCACCAGTGTTTGACGAGCTTACCCAAGGACATGGTCCTGAAATGAATTACACTATAAATGGGCATGAGTACGACATGGGATATTATCTGGCAGATGGTATATATCCTCCATGGGCAACTTTTGTAAAATCAATTTCGGCTCCTATTGGCATTAAAAGGAAAACATTTTACAACAACAGGTAACATGAGAAAAGATGTTGAGCGTGCATTTGGAGTGCTACAAGCAAGATTTGCAATTGTTCGAGGCCCTGCATGTTACTTCAATCGAGATGATCTAAAAAAAATAATGATGGCATGCATAATAATGCATAACATGATCGTAGAAGATGAGCGACTTTTGCACGAAGATGGTTTCAATGTATTTGAATATGAACAAGAAGACAATGGTCCTCCTGAACCAACTATCACAACCTCAAGAACAAATGAAGTCCGTGACTTTATCAATCGTCACATGAAAATAAGAGAACAAACAACTCATCATCAACTTCAAGCAGACCTCATTGAGCATTTGTGGAACATTTATAGTGCATCTTAGTGGGAACTTTTAACAAAAGTAATGTTTCTTATCAGAGTCATATTAACAAAAGGTAATGGTTCTTATCAGAGTCATATTAACAAAAGTAATGGTTCTTATCAGAGTCATATTAACAAAAGGTAGAAACTTTTAAAGTCCTGTGTCTTGAGTGGCGACCAGAACTTGAAGTAATGTTCCTCTCGAATGTCCTGCCCATATTGGATTCAATGATTCAGTTAATGACAAACGAGTAATGAAAAACAAGCATGATCATAAAGAAATGTCTAACTTATTGTAGAGATAGTACCATAATAGAGCTAATTCATTATTTCTTGAAAAATTTTCATTCGAGAAGTCGGTAAATCCCCTATGTGCCTTGAGTCGTATGACATATGACAAAGACATTCAAATAATACATTGCGTTGAAATATTCCTTTGCTCCGGCATCATCGACTAGTGTCTTTCATCATGATTTCCATCTCCTCCTTACTTTGTAAAAATTTCAGTTTCTCGCTCTTAATACGATTTCCTTCTTTGGCTTCAGCTAGTTGTGCCTTTTGTATATCGATAGTGCATCTCGTCGGTGGCGGTGGGTGCAGAAAGTGCATTGGGCGACATTTTTTCTCAATGTGAGGCTTTCTTTTTTCGCCACTTTAACTCCGATATTGCACTTGAGAGAGATGACCCATCAACAAACAAACTTTTGCTTAATCTTTTCCTTTCTTTTGCAACTTTGCGACCAATAGGTCTCTCGTTATCATTTTCATTGCTCGACGGGGAAGCTAATTTGTTACGGTGTCGGTTCAAAAGTTGGTAGAAGCATGGCTTGTGAATGGATTTTCTTTTACAAAAAGCAATTGTAGCCTGCTTGATCAATCCATTTTGTTCATTTTTCAGTAGATCCAAACAATGATCGAATCGAAAATGGTGTTTTTCAATAGAATTGTACATCTTTCTTGCATCTTGAATCTGCAAAAAATTAAACATGGAATAGTTTCAATAGGAAAATTAATTCATAATGATAATTTCTAGCATATCATGAAAATAAACTATAGCGAGAAACAAATTCAAGGTCAAACAAATTAATCTACACTGCTAGCGATAATTAATCTACACTGCTAACTATATGTTCTAGTGTTTTCTTCAATACAAAGATAGATGTGCAGTGTCCAAAAATGACACTTTCTCAAAATAGCATAAATAATATGAAAGTAGAAACACAAAATATCAGTACATTACACTTACGTTATCTTCTTTGGATGCCCTTTTATCTTGATGATTCAATCCGGGCTAAGCAACTACAAAATTTATTAACGGATTTTTGGATGATACACCATCGATGACCACCGATGGTTCATGATGCGTTGTTGCTAGTCTGGGTTTTTCCATTCAATGTAGTAACTTTGTATCGTTTTCCAAAAGGAAGCTGATTTTTGATTATGACCATCAACGGCAGCCAAACTATTATTTAACCAACTAGATACTAGAAGATTGTCTACACCAGTAGTAAAGTTACAACCACGTTTTTTACTAGATGCAGATTCTTGAAAATTACTACCCATGAAGGATTGTTCGTGGCCGAGAATTTGCAATGGGTATACGGCCTTGTTGCAAAAAGCTTGAAGTGAGAACAAATATCTTCTAACTGTGAGTCCATAATAAACCTGAAAATAGAAAAAATAATGAACCATAAGCATGACTGCCTAGAGGTTGTGGCCAACAACAAATGAACATAATGCTTTTATCCGTGGGAGTGATCTATCGATATAATCATTGAAATAGAAATGGAATATAAATTTACATAAATGTGCTTGTACTCTAAAAAGCCACTATTTGCTAGAAAATGAAAATAAGCAAATGAGGATGTTCTCGAGATTAAACTAAAATAATCAAGACCATTTTAATATGTATTGTTCACATAAATGCAGGGCATGAAATTTCTCACTTCATTCGACTCAAAATTTTAACAACATTCAACACAAAATTGAAAATCTTACTTATCAACGACAAATGGGTATCATAAATGGCGTAATTATTTTTGGTGAATAACTATAATACAACTAGTTATAGAAAAATTAAATTTAATGAGCACATTACCTTTTTGAAAAGCAAAATCTGAAATTTGTTTGATTAACAATCGAGCATAGCAAAATTTCTTGAATAGAGTATAATTGAGTTTATATATTGAATGTATGGACTAAATCTTTATTGACATTCATATGGTTTCTTAAGATAGAGGAATGGAGATGGAGAGATAGAAGAGATAAAGTTGGAGAGAGAAATGATTTTTTATTTTTAAGCACATTTTGAGGGCGGTAGAAATTTAGGCCATGGAGCTTTTGGTGGGAAAACTTTTTGGGATTATGAATGCAATAGGAATGCTAGTATTTTACACTTTTACACTTTTTTCATTCTCTTATTCTATATGTAGAATAAGTAATATAATTAGCGTGTAGGAGCTGTATGGGTTTAAACTTCTGTTAGTGTCGATGGTCTAACAGTTTTTCTGTTTGTGAATCGTGGTAAGTGATTGATGGGATGAAACAAGTAAGGGGAGACTTGAGATAAAACTTCAAGTTTATAATGGTATTTTCACTTCAAAATACCTACTCTAGCAAAATACTCATAATATATCACATATCTGATAACTAACATTTTGACATATTTATCCCATGAAATCATGAAGTGGAGTCTTTGATGTATTTGTATTTCCTCTAAGGTCAAATCACAAATACTTACGAAATTGGGACTACTCGCTATGTATGTCTAGCAGTACAGGTATCCTGGCACGGAGAGAAAAGAATTAGTTCAACTTTGGTCAAACACGCGGATTAAATGTTGGATCGGATATGGAAGAGTTGGATCTTTCGGTGAGGATGAGTCCAAAGATGAAGGATCCGTCGTGCACGAGAAAGTGTGGTCGGTAGCGTCCTAAGCGGCTTTGATGCTTAAGTCGATGAGAGGAAATGTGATGTTATATGCGGATTAGTACAATAAAGTTACTGTTTGTAGTAGAGTGAGGATATATATATATATATATATAGTACAATGAGATAACGGTACTATAATAGGAAGTGGGAGTTGTCGCGTGTGTTGTACCGATTGGTGGAGGCCTCACCGAAAAAGGCCTTCGCGACGCGAACATTCACCAGGTATCATGATGATAGGCTATCAGATAGAGTATCTGATCATCATTGCTCCCAATTGTTATTGGTACGGCGCCAAAAGGGGCTTATTATTATTTCAAATGTTCCCAATACCTTGAGTTATCCGCCGAGAGATTGTCGAGTTGGCGGAGAGGTATCGAACCGTACTCTTTACCTTAAGGAACCGTGTCATAATGCCCTCCTTTTCTCCTATAAAAGGTACGACTTTGTACTTCTTTTTCACTTTTTGTTCTACTTCTTCTTACAAATTTACGTATCAATCTTTGCAACTATTCATCTTCTGAAACAACCGCTTTCAACCCGCTTTTTCTGCTTCGGTCTTTCTCACTTATTTATAACATTGCAAAGTTTTTTAAAAGTTGTATTTTAGTACAAGTATGATTTTGTGGTGTTTGTTTTCCCAGTTGTCTATATCTGTTGTCGAAAAACATTGTCCACTTTCCCGGGTTAGTTAAAGCTTTTGTCCCAAGAAATTTTTTTTGTTTTCTAGCGAATTATGATGACAAGGTATTATTTTCTCGCAAGTTTGCTTTGCCTTTTACTTTAATACATCTGCTTTGTTTGTGTTAAGTTGACTGTTATTTTCCTTCTTGAAGCGATGGTGATAGCGAAGCCTTAAAGGCCTTCATCTTCCTCGGTTGAGGTGACACGTCCTGATGAGGGGCTATTGATGCGGTACTTCGCCAGTGGATGCTTTTACTTAAAGGTGGCGAGGTTCAATATGATGGTTTGGTTTTAACCCTTACCAAGATCCGTTCCTCGCGTTACCACGCGAGTAGGAAGGAGCGAGGATTGATGGCGTCTTCGGGGAGATAGATGGGTTCCCTGTGTTCGATCCCGAGGAGGGAGTGACGGTGTGTTGGTGAATGGAGTCGACCCACGAATGAATCGTGTTCGTCGACTCCTGCGGCTCCGTCCTCTTCCACGGCGAAGGGAGACACATCTCAATCGGCCGCTAATCGAGTGAGGATTACGGCTCTTCACGCATCCTCTTTCCGTGCGAGGTTACCGATCCACTTTTCGAGATACACCGTTATGGGGTTTTAAGGAATATTTTCTATCGAGATGATGTGGGTGTGAGGATCCCGGTGGAAGGCGAATCCGTCATTGACCCAATTGTTCATTAGAGAATGCAGGAAGGGCTTTTTGTCAAGATGGACCCCTATATTTTTTAGAGGCATTCTTAACGGGATACTTGTTTTGCCGTTTGTGACTTGAAAATAGATTGTTGAAACATTTGAGCGAGTGCTGGTTAGATCCATCCGATGGGATAGTTGAATATCTACATCTTTCCAAGTTGCGCATGTAGTATAGGCGGGGAGGTGAAATCTTACGTTCCTTTATTCGCTAGTCTCTTTTCCGTGAAACATGGACTTTGATACTACAGGGAGGCGAAGGGGGTGGAAAAATGAGTAAGAACTTCTTGGTGGTTCGGCCAAATAAAGTTCATGCCTCGATTTGGCATGGTAAATTGTTCTTATCCTTTGAGTAGGGGAACCAAGGTTTCGCCCATATGGACCTCCAGAGTCGAGCACGGGTTCTACGTATAAAGGAATACCGCTTTGCTCGAGGCAAATCAGGGGCGCTTAGGGAGGCCTTTCGATGAAGCCCTAATTGAATTGCCACTGTTGTGAGGAAGCTCCTTGATCATGGCTGGTTTGATCCGTGACTAGATGTATAATCCTCGTTATGTCTGCCCGTTACTTGGGGTATACTTTGTATCCATATCTTTATGGCTTTCTAATGTTGTTTTGGTGTTTAATCTTTTTCCTTTACATTTCGAGATAAGGTTTGGGAATCATACGAAGGCCAGAACCACCAGGTGGAGGTTCAGTATGGAGGAGATGCTTAACCTCTATTGTGAAGTAAATCGGTGGTGGAAACAGCTCCCACGAGGTTCGAAGCTATTCTAATTTTCCCATCTAGAGACTCCGCCTCACGAGGCCTATGACTTTATTGACCTCAGCGTAGAAGGTGGAAGCTTTGAAAGAAGGCAAAGGCCTCACTTGATGTCCACTTGGCACGTCCTTCATCTTAAAATGTTTCTCTAGATGAAGAGCTTACTTCTTTTTGTTCTTTGAGAGCTTTAGCAAAGAAAGTGAAGTACGCCTTCCTCTCGCTACTCGCTTTGTCCATCCCAAGGCAATTATTCACCATTTCCGGAATCAGATTTCTTTCTATCCAAAGAAGGGATGGAAAAACATTTACGACACGAGGCGAAGGAACTTCCACACGAGTGTTCTGTAACCTAAGGTATCGAGGCGCCACTCGCTCTCTAACGACTTACCTATCACCGAGGGTGTGACATGTGGAATGATGGCATGAAAGCCTTTCACGCGGTTCATCCACTTTCACTTACACGCGAGATGAAGGGAAGAGGAATTCCTCTGCTGACCTATGGATGCTTTCGGTGCCTGCTCAGCTATGTTTTCAGTGCGTTCCTTTTTCACCTTAAACTCATACTTCTTTGAGCTACCATCGATTCATAGGTCCTTAACATTGGTTTCGATGATGGGCATTTCCTCGAGGTAGGCATAGGTGAATTGGAGATCGACTCGACTCTGTTGAAAAGAGAGGAATGAGGCTTCGATGCCAAGAGGCTCAGCCCTTGAGTAGCGAGTGCTGGCTGAGTGAGAGAGAGAACCCGAGAAGAGGCGTGTGGAGCATGCCAAAAAGTACAACGCTCTTGAGGCGGAACTTAGAAAGCTTAAAGGTGACCATGCTTCCTTGGCCAAGGATGTGGGCTCCCAGTTCATGCGAGGTAAAGCGAAGAGCTAACGTTGGGATGCTAGGGCCATGAAGGCGGAAGAGAATCTTAAGCGAGTTGAAGCAGAAGTGGAGCAATGAGTGTCTTGAGGAATTGAGAGCTTCAAAGATAGCAATGAGTATGATGCTACGGTTGGCAAAAGGAATACTAACATTTGCGTGGGCGGTTGTCGCCCAATTTAAGGGTGTTTTATCGGTAGCTAGTGGATCTATTTGCTCGCTTCAGGAGGCGGCCTTGAGTTTATTGAGACATATCCATCACCACTCTGGTCAACCCCTGTGGCTGACGGCTAATCCCAAATGAATGCTTCCTTTTGTGACTTGTAGTTTTGTCTTTTTACGATTTGTATTCCTATAACTCTTGACATTCTTGTAATTACGAACTATGATTTGTACTCGTCTGTTATTTCTTTTGTGTATCATTTTGCTTATGCACCCTCTTCTTTGCCCCCACAGAATCCTTTCACTTGTCAAAAAAATATAGTCTTGACGAGTTCAAGGGAGTTTGCAAATTTATGGTTATTGACATTGCTCGTTTATTACGTCTTGCGGTTGTATCACTGCCTTTTGTTTTGGTGGTTGAGTCGGGAGTTGTGAGTGATCCTCTTATGATGTTCTTCTATGATTAGCGTGCTTCGCGTCTTGGGACATGAATTAAGGTTTTCAGTTTGAAAATCCAAGTTATGAACACTTTTATAAGGGATTGGGCCAGAATGATTAGTTCGCTAGTGAATCCTCATCGAATTATTATTTTAAACGATTATTCCATTATATTGTTCCAATTTTATCATCATGAGCGGTTATAGGTGATTCCTGAAATAAGCTCAACACTAGATAAGACAATGACATCTTTATTGAATGAACAAATGCATTAAGATGACATTAAGCTTCTCGCAGGCATTAAATTGAAAGAAAATAACATGAAACTTAAACATAATACTCATGGAGTTTGGTAGCGTCTGAGTGTGAGGATTGGCTTTCCCGTTAGTGCGACAACTCGTATGTTGCCGACTGACTACCAGTAACTTTGTATGGACTTCCCGTTTACAGAGTCGGTTGTTCTTGCAATTTGGGTGGCTAACCGCATACATTCTCATAACCAAATCGCCCACCTTGAATTGTCTACTCTTTACTCGGCGGTTGTAAGAGCGAGCCATAAGGTGTTTGTACTTGACCATTTTATACAAAGTAGTGTCCCACACCCGACTTCGTGTAGAGTTAAGATGTTCTGGCTTATGCCTTGTTGTTTTCTAATTTCTTCGAAAACTCTTTTCGCATATAAAAATGAGACCTACTTCTTGGTAGTCTTGCTTCAGCGCGCCATAAGCAGGCCAAATGTGGGACCTTTTGTTGCATGTGAAGGTGTGGTGCGGGTGACAGCAATTGGTAGTTAGCCATGTTCCTGCTTTGCTTAAATGCGTACCAAATTCTTCTTAAGTCTGTTGAAGACAATGAGGTTCATCGCCTCCAACAAGGGTTAACTAAGACCTTGCAAGCGTGGTCCATTATACGAAATAATATCCTTGGGACCTCGAGCCGTGTTACGATGTTATCGCCACTTTGTTTTCTTTTAACGAACCGCCTCACCCATTTGTTGAGCGACTGCCATATTCGCTCGACTTTCACCTTTAGTAACTTTTTTAGACTAAGTCAATTTACAGCATGGCTAAGGAGTTAGGCTAATCACTAGAGTTAACGATGCGGTTGGTCTTTGGGACATTGTACTAGGAGTTTTTTACATGGGTACATTCTTCACATAAGTTAGTGTATCTTTCGCCAGGGTAGGCCAAAAGAAACCTGTCCTTGTAATCTTTAGGGCTAAAAACATGCCCTTATGTGGCTGCCACTCCACCCATTGTGTACCTCAAATAGCACCTTTGGTATGTTATCCGTAGAAACACATACTAGCAATGGGCCATCTACTGACTTTCTATACAATTCACCATGGTACATGTGGAACTTATTGTAATAACTTCGTTCCGTACTAATATTATTGAAATAGTATCGATTGAGTATTTGGAAAAAAAAAAAAAAAATCGGTCGAATAGTCAGCTCTGACGAATCGGTCGGTGGGTAGTATATTTCGGTTTGAGCATTTTAAAGTTTTAGTGAATGGGACAGTATTATTTGAGGTTAGAAGTTAAATTTATGTTGAGTTGTGTTGTTAAACCGGGCAACTAAACCGAAACCAACGACAAAAGCGACAGAATCTTGAATATTTTGTTGTGCGGACCCAGCGTGACTTTTATACTTATCCTTAACCTTTTCATCATCATCATTATCATCTTCTTCCTTTTTCTTCTAGGATGGCCAGCCCTTAAGATTCGCCTCAAATTTTTCAATTTTTAACTACCGTTTAGCGGCTTTTGGTGCAAATTTTTGGAGAGATTCCCGAGACATTCTCTCGCTTTGAGGTAAGAAAGTTCAAATCTTTGGAGTAGCTGCTTGGAGTTAGAAGGATGTTGACTTTTGAAATTTGAGTTGACTTTGAGCTTTGATGTTTATTATGTTATAGAATTGCCATATAGCTTAGATTATCGTATAACCGGTTGATAATGATCGTTATGGGGTTGAAAAATGTTGAGGAATATAGTTAACTTTTGTTGACATTTGTAGAGAGTTTTTCTAAATGGTGTTTAAATGATAAGTATTACTTTCTTGGACTTTATTTAGGATTGTTTTGAGGTGTAAGTTGTGATTTTGAGGTGATTAGAGAATGTTCGGATATTACGAGTTTTGTAAGTTGGATAGTGAATTGATTTGAGATTAAAGATGATTAGAAATGTGATGATTAGTTGTTAATATCGGAATGTTAAGGCCTTTGAAACTGGTAGTTGGAACTCGATCATTAATAGGGAAGGTTGCGAACTTAAGTTAGACAAGTTGTCAGGAGAACTTTTGTTGGGTTATTTTGGAATTATCGAGTATGAGATTATATATGTAGGTAGAAATGTTATATTATTAGTTGTGTTATAAGTAATAATTATAATTTGAATGTTTTTAAGCGTTGATGAATGGGTAAAGGTCCATTGTTGTGATGGCGAGTTTTATTTAGCTAGTGAGTACTAATCTCGCGGAGTTTTACTTGCCTCGTATGTATAAGTATATGTTGTTGTACTTGTTGGTTGTCTTGAGGATATGTTCACTTGTTATTCAGCCTTCACGAGATGATGTAGATGTGTTGATTATATATATATATATAGTTGATTGTGTGCTTTGGCTTGGGGTTATGTGCCTACTTTGTAATGTATGATTTTGGTGTTTTGGTTGAAAGTTGTTATTTCCTTGTGTTGTTTTGTGTCGGTGGTCTCATGAGTTGTATAGATGTTTGGTGGTGGTGTTGAGTCGTGTTAGGAAGAGTTGTATATGAGTTGATGTTGTCGGTTGAGTTGATGTTGTCTGTTGAGTTGATTGTCCGGTATCTTGCTTCGTTACTAGTACGATTTGGGAGTTGCCTCGTACTTAGTAACGATTCGATGATTGCTTCGTACCTCGTTACGATTCGTTGATAGCTTATGTCGACGGGCATAAGTTTCTCCCTGCAGGTTGAGGTTGATGGCGCGTAGTTGTAGAAATCCGGACTTATATTATTGTAGGGTTGTTGAGTTGACACTGCTGTTGAGGTTGTTTGAGTTGATACTATTGTTGAGTTGACACTGTGTTGAGTTGTTGAGTTGGTACTATTGATTGTGTTGATAGAGTCGTTGAGTTGTCTAGTCGATTGAGTGGGTTGGTTAATAGTGGGGTGAGTCGTGTTGTCAAAGGAATTCGTTGTGTTGAGTCTATTTGGTTGTATTATATGTTGTTTAGACTTTTTGGTGTTGTGATATTCATGTTGTCGGGGTCGTTGTGTTGAGTCTATTTGGTTGTATTATATGTTGTTTAGACTTTTTGGTGTTGTGATATGTTTATGATGATTCATTTATATGTTTTATATTTCGATTACTTTGTTTATGGATATTGCGTGATTACGTTCAAGGTTGCTTGATGAATTGATGTCGAATTAAGATTGGGGTTGATTATGGATCATATTATCAGATTTATATGAGGATCCTAGGTTGGTATTTACCGTTGTACATTCTTTGAGGTTATTGTTGAGTTGATTGATGGTTGAGATAATATTTAAATGAGAACAATAGATACAAGAAAAGTATAAACCGAAGTTCGTGCTAATCTAGAGATGATGTTGATATTTTATATATGGTGGAAAATTAGAGTCAGGTGTGTTTGTATATAAGTTATGATCTAATCACGACGTTGATACCATTGAGGTGAATATGTTCAATAACTAAATGAAATTTGGGAGATAATTACCGTGCTTGGAGTTATCTTGATTTAAGATATATGTTGCTTAGTTGTATTAAGATAATGAAACGATGTGGAGATTCCTATTATAAACATTCCGATAACATGTAGGTGTGTGACTATGATTTGGAGTAACACTTTAAGGTGAACTACAGAGATAATTAATTGAATTGTGTAGGTTTGGGTGTGGTGTATGTATGGTGGGTATCCGATAAGTTATGGTGAGTTGTATCTTGATTTGTTGTGTGTTAGGACATATATTAGATATTTCCGGTGATTAAGTTATGCTAGTAAGTGGTTGACGTGGGGTGGGTTTATCGGTGTTAGTTGGAAAGCCATTAAGAAAAAGACCCATCATGTTGGCGAGAGTAGCATAGAAAATATATAATACTTGTGGTGTATAGTTGTTAGGCAGGTAATAAACTTGAGTTATCCTTGTGTGTATATTGTGGTGGATTACGTGATATTTGTATTCAACCGACTTCACCAAGCGACTCCTATTCCCTATGGGCGGGCGTCTTATGCCTAGGTTGTTGCGGGATGACCGAGATCTTTGGCAGTAGCTCTGGCGCCCGTGAATGGCAATGGTGATTTGAAGACCTCAACAGTCATACTTTTATTTTCCTTGTAGTTTTGTTGTATATAATAGTTGTTGTTGTAAAACTGTTGCTGAATGTTGTATCTGTATTATTATTTTCCAGTTGTTGTGGTGTTGGTTAGTTCACCCGATGGACGAGTTGTATTATTTTATTATCATGTTAAATGAAGTCATTTTTCTATTGTGATCCATCGTTGGTGACTCTGATTATTCAAGTTGATGACGGTCCCAACCTCAGGGGGGCCCACCTGGGGCGGGTCGTTACAATTTTGGTATCAGAGCTTAGGTTTATGTTTTCTTGGTGTCTTGTGTGGTTATATTGCCTGAGTTCGGGTTATAAATTATTGTTGTGTGTGAGTCATTTTACGGTTTCAGTCATTTCTTTTCGAATCCGTTATTTGTTGAGGACGCCACTAGAAGGTTTGATGGAGCCTTAGCGTGCGAAGGTCTTGAGACTAGCTAATTTTGTGTTCTTGTGATGTTACTTGATGGAGATGTATTATACTATGAGATGTATGAGCTGATTATGTTAATATGACGTCCGTTGAGTTGTATGTATATGTTGAGATGGGTAACTGGGTATAATATGGAGATCAGCACGATGGGTTGCTATATATATATGATGGGGTATATTTTGAAACAAGACATGTTATGGGTTAGAATATGACATATGATATCAGTAATATTATGAGATATTGGGGTGAAGTATATATTTTGGGGGAGTGTCTTAATAGTTGATGTGGTGGTAGAGTGATGATGAGACTTTATGACGGGAGGTGATTAAGGATCAGTTGTGATAATTAACATACGATATACTTGAGGTGGAATTGTAAAGAATATCAATAGGTTTATAAGTAAGGATACTGGTTAAAAGAGATGTGTGACTATAATGAAATGTGGCATTGGGTTGATTAGGAGGTGAGTAAGTCGGGATGGATACAAATCAGTACGAATAAGAAAAGAGTTTCGAGTTCATACGGTGGCAATGGTTAAATAAGAGTTGGTGGTTGAGTAGAGTTTATCTTTGTCATAAGTAAATGATATTTTTGAGGACGTAAACTCTGAATTGAAACCTTGGAGATGAGATGTGGATGAATATGTTAGAGAATTTACGGGAGAGACAAATTTATATCGAGAAGTTATTGAAAGGGATTCCCTGGTGTTGAATTTGAAGTTGTTGACAAGATGATTGCAATTATTGTGACTTAAGAATTATTAAAAGGTTGAGTTGAGGAGGATTTTGGGTGACATGTATTTGAGGGATTAGCATTTGGTCGTGGTGTAAGATGTTGATCTTTAAAATAATTAAAATTTAATACGGTATACTTGGAGTAATTAGGGACAAATGATACTGCATTGTCTGTTGTGGAATATGGATGCGAGAGGATAGGGGAAGAATGGATTAGCGTTGTAATAAAAATGAAAATGGAAGTAGTTTAATTTCAGTAAATGATAAAGAGTTTGAGAATTGGGTTAAAGTGGAAATTTCTTTGGAAGAGGTGTAAAGTTGATTGGGCGAATCCGGAATGAAATCGTATGTCCTGAGAGAGATTGATATGTTGTATATTTAAAAATCAGTTGGAGGAAAAGTGTTAGTGAGAACTGTCACAGTGGGACCCTATTTTAAACTACAGGAGTTGGGTGAATCTATAGGTGTTGAATCTGGTTAAATGGTATGAGTGGGGATTTGGAACTTTGGAGATGCGTGTGTGTTCAACAAGTTGTAAGATCAATGGGATAAAAGTTCGGAGGTGAGTGGTTTGTCATATATAGATGAGGGTATCAGCCAGGGTGATGAGAAGAACAATGTGGTTACAGGTAGTGTGTGGTAGGTTCTGAAAAATTATTAAGTATAGAATGATAATTATCTTGACGATCTTTGAGGATCTTGTGAGTTAAAAGTTGGAATACGTGCTTGTTTTAAAGAAGTTGGATAATTGTCGGGAAAGTTAATAAACATATGCAGGTAAGTAGTAACTAGGAGAATCTGCATCCAATGGAAAATATGATTGACGAAGCATCAGTCAGTCTGTAGCGACCCGCCCAGTCGTATACGAGGTGAGAGTCATTAAAATCGAACACGAGTCATCAAACAGATGGGCGACTAGGTTTAAACTACAATTCGTTTCATCCAAAAATAATGATCACAATTAAGTTTCCCAAATCAAAAGCAGTTTAAAAATTTATAATCCATCATTTGATATCGACGACCAACCCATATATATATACACAACATAACTCAAAATAAAGTAATGCCGGCAAGGCTTCTGACAGAATGATAAATGCTTGTATCTAAATACAAATATTTGCAAGCAAGGCTAAAGTTTCAAAAGGAATACAACAATGAAAACTGGTTGACAACACATCAAAAAAATGAAGGCGTGAGGATCATAGCCACCCACGTGCTCACCTATTTTTCGAACCTCTCCCGACAACCTGCTGGCTCAGTAGCCACACGTCAACACAGCACAAAATGAAAATGCCGCCCATGGCGAAAGGGGTGTAAGCCGCCGAGAAGCTTAGTGAAACTTAACAGTGTGAACTTGCCATGAACGAGATAGTCAGAATTTTAATAGTCAAATATGAATAATGTACATATATCCGGGACTACCTAAAAGGTCATACAAACGTGATTCATTAGGAAATCTCGAGACATAATATGAAGATATAATAGAGAAGGTTAGAGCAAGCACACAATTTCGAGAAAGAAATCAAAGACTCAACAACGACTAAAACTCTAATTAATGAAATATCTATCTCTCGTATCCCCCACCCGGTATACCAACCTCAATAATATACTCCAATCCCAGGTTACTGCGGGGCCAGTTTAATCAATGCGCCCAGCTTATACGCGGTATAAGGCCAAAACACTTATACACAAAGTATAAGGCACACCCGCTTATACACACAAAGTATAAGGCCACGCGCCTTATACACAAAGTATAAGGCACGCGCTATCTGGTAAGACCCACGTCGACAATGCACACGACAAAGTGATCCAAAGGCTTCATACATTTCTTATATACCGAAGTATAAGGCCAACATAACTATACCGTGAGTATAGGGCCACAGACAGTGCACACTGACAGGCGATCAAAAGCAGTCATGTTTCTTATGCAGTATAAGGCCAAACCCTTGCAGCTATACCGTGGTATGGGGCCAATAGCGTCGCGTATCACCAACGAGGAAGGAGAGTCGCCCCTAATCCTTAGTAATCCCCGACTATAGGGTCTTACCTTACTGAGAGTCACCTCGAACTCATGCATAGCAAACAACTACTCTACCCCGAAGCGATACATTACGACCTTGTGGCTAAAAACGTCCGTATCGTAAATCCAATCACGATGGCCGACAAGGCCATAAACATATCAGTGCCGTGAGGCCACATAATATAATAGTGCCGTCAAGGCCTGAGTGAGAATAAGTTGGGAGTTCAATGTTACTTACCTCCGGCAATCTTGTCGCCACGAAACCTGATCACATAACACAACAATTACAGTATATATCATTCTCACTAATCATAACCTGATGACATGTATATCGTTCTCGCATAATCATATCCTGATAACATATATCGCTCGTAATCATATCACGATAACATGTATATCACACAATTTAAAGTAAATGCATTAAAGTAACACCCATTGAGATAAGTACTCACCTCGCTAGCTGCATGAAACCAGCGAAGACAATCAAGGTAGCGCCGCTTTCGCGTCGGCGCTAAAACGCAGAGAAGGTATAATCGAGAGACCTACTGCATATACCGGCGTTCTAGAAGATACGCAACCAACTCTTGGGGAACTGGCAATGGTATAGCAGCGGATAAACTATCGTTATAATCCCCGCCGGTTCTTGATAGATCGCTAAATTTCATCTTTATCAGCTACGCCCACAAATCGACTTATAAGTCATTCTAATTAATCATCAAGTCCATAATTAACAATCTATGCTCCAGTATCAATTATAACTCAACTTGGAAATTTCACTTTTTGACATAACACCCTTTAATAAATTTTTAAATACCGATTTAACATCCTTAACAACTATAATAAAGGTCCCCAATGTAACCTCACACGCATTTAAAGTTTTTATAAAAATATCCATAAAAAGTCAAGCTGAAACCCCAAAAGTCAACTCGACCATGCGTCCTCAACGATCTCTAAATCACGGAACAATTGCGTATATACGTCCTTGAGAACCCATAACCAACTAAGATTTATCATAAAATTCAATTATGGAAAAAGTCAACCAAAAGTCAACCAAGAAAAATCCATAAAAACTCCAATTTCTTACCTCAAATTCGTAGGGAAAGGCGATAGAAAGTCTTAGCAACCAACTTGAGGATGTTTATATGCAACAAAGTGATGAAATGGAAGAGAAAATTTTCTTGCTTTGCTCACATGGGGGTCTCGGCCATCAAGGAAGAAAAAGAAGAAGATGAAGTTGTGATGTGATGATGTGGAGGATATGTATGAATAGATATTTTAAAAAACTCGAGAGGTCCGTTAGGTTCGGTTAATTCTCCGCTTATGTCGTGCCCAAATCTCCCACAGAACCCGATTTCAAAGATAAAATTCTTCCGTAATGACTTGCTACTAAATTATAAATTAAATTCGGCTCAAAAGTTTTTTTTTTTCGTAACGGTTATTACAAGTCCTAGGTGAAAGTGAGTGTTAAAGGTACCGAGGGTAGTAATGGTTGATTTTGGTGGTATGGTACGATGGTTAATTGTGGGAATTTGAGTTAGTGAAGTACTAATAAGTGAATTAAGACTTGACAAGATCGAAAGGACATTAATGTGTATGGTGGAATATTTAGGTGATGAATTGGTAGCTGTATCTAGTAGTGCGGAAGAATACATGTTCTTCAATGACTCGTGGTGGATAAATGGACTTATTATAGTGGAGAATTAAGCAGAGAGGACTTATGGAGTCGTAAACCTTGTGGGAGCTTAGGGAATTGATAATGCGATAGTGGTTAGAGTTGAATAAGTTTATTAAAAGGTTACGATTGGGGTATTACATAGAGAGGCTGGCGAATAGGCCAATAGGATTAAGATAGGGTGTGAAGTGTTGCGTAAATTTGTGTGTTGAGTAAACCATAAGACTTCGTGAAAGTATAAAGGTTATAAGGACATGAATCAACAAGTTAATGTCAGTTGTGGATTTAAGGTGAGATTGTTAACAAATGTGTGATAGAGGATTCGGTGGTGAGTTACACATTAGTTGTATGCTGGGAGACAGTTGGTAATTACTACATTAAATATGTGAGACAATTTGTAATGCATAAGTTGGTGAGACTAGGTTGATAAGAGCATTAAACTTTTCATGAATGAACTTAATCGTTGATAAGGGAGTATTATGATGACACGATTATGAGTGGGCGATATCATTCTTAGGTGATATGAATTTTAATTTTTGGTGGTATTATGGAGGCAACCGAGGGTGTTCCTAACACTAAGATTGAAAATTATAATAACAAGCAAAACAGTATATATTACGGAGTACATAAGACGATAAGCTAGAACAGGAAAATTTGTCGGTTGAATGTTGTGTTATGGTGTAGAGGGTCACTGCATTAAGTTTATTGACATAAAAGATATTATAGAACTACGAAGGCAGAGATAGTATATTGGGGAAATTTGAGTGGGCGACAAGGTGTCATGATATTGGTTCGTAAGAGGCGTGTCGAAGGTGCGTTGAATTATCGGCAAGTTGGGTTGAGTAAATTTAGGGCAATTTTATAAGGTGGTAGGCGTAATAACTCCTTCCGTACTAATATTATTGAAATATTATACTAGTTGCTCGGTGGGTATTTGGAAAAAAAAAAAAAATAAGTCGAATTGTCAAATACGGCCAATCGGTCGGAGTCGGTAGTATATTTAGGTTTTGAGCATTTAAAGTTTAATTGAATGAATGATATTATTTGGGGTTAGAAGTTAAATTTATGTTGGAGTTGTGTTGTTAAACCGAAAACCGAACGAGAAAGCGAGCAATTCTTGAGATATTTTGTTTGTGCGGACCCAGCGTGACTTTTATACTTATCATAACCTTTTCATCATCATCATTATCATCTTCTTCCTTTTTTCTTCTAGGATGGCCGAAATTCACAGATTCACCTCAATTTTTTTCAATTTTTCTTCCTCGTTTGGCTTGGTCGTAAAATTTTTAGGAGATTCCCGAGACATTCTCTGCGCTTTGAGGTAGAAAGTTCAAATCTTTGGAGTATTTCTTGAGTTAGAGGATGTTGACTTTTGAGAAATTTGAGTTGACTTTGAGCTTTTGATGTTTATTATGTTATAGAATTGCCATATAAGCTTAGATTATCGTATAACGAGTTGATAATGATCGTTATGGGGGTTGAAAAATGTTGAGGAATATAGTTGACTTTGTTGACATTTGTAGAGAGTTTTCTAAAGGGTGTTTAAATGATAGAAGTGTACTCTTGGACTTTATTTAGAATTGTTTTGAGGTGTAAGTAGTGATTTTGAGGTGATTAGAGAATGTTCGGATATTACGAGTTTGTAAGTTGGATAGTGAATTGATTTGAGATTAAAGATGATTAGAAATGTGATGATTAGTTGTTAATATCGGAACGTTAGGACCTTTGAAACTAGTAATTGGAACTCGATCATTAATAGGAAAGGTGCGACGAACTTAAGTTGGAATAAGGTTGTGGAGAACTTTGTTGGGTTATTTTGGGGGTATCGGTATGAGATTATATATGTAGGTAGAATGTTATATTATTAGTTGTGTTATAAGTAGTAATTATAATTTTGAATGTTTTTAGGCGTTGATCATGGGTAAAGGTCCGCTGTTGTGATTGCGCGGAGTTTTATTTAGCTAGCCAAGGTGATCTGTCTCGCGGAGTTTTACTTATCGCATGTATATGTATATGTTGTTGTACTTGTTGGTTATCTTGAGGATATATTCACTATTATTCCACTATACGAAATGATGTGTAGATGTGTTGATTATATATATATATATTGTTGGTTGTGGTGCCTTGGCTTGGTGTTGTATTTGCCTCTTGTGATATTATGATTTTGGTGTTTTTGGATGAAAATTGTTGGCTACTGTGTTGTTTTTCGTGTCGGTGGTCTCATGAGTTGTATAGATGTTTGGTGGTGGTGTTGAGTCGTGATTAGGAAGAGTTGTATATGAGTTGATGTTGTCAGTTGAGTTGATGTTGTCTGTTGAGTTGATTGTCCGGTATCTTGCTTCGTTACTAGTACGATTTGGGAGTTGCCTCGTACTCAGTAACGATTCGGTGATTAACTGGAAATACCTCGTTACGATTCGGTGATAAACATGTCAAATGGGCATAAGTTTCTCCCTGCTGAGTTGAGATTGATTATATGCGCGTAGTTGTAGAAATCCGGACTTATATTGAGTTGTAGGGTTGTTGAGTTGTTGAGTTGATACTCTTGTTGAGTTGTTGAGTTGTTGAGTTGTTGAGTTGATACTATTGATTGCGTTGATAGAGTCGTTGAGTTGTTGAGTCGATTGAGTGGGTTGGTTGTACAGTTGGGTAGTCATGTTGTGTCGAGGTAGTTGTGTTGAGTCTATGTGGTTGTATTATATGTTGTTTAGACTTTTTTGAATTGTTGTGATATTCATGTTGTCGAGAGATGGATTGTGTTAGTCTATTTGGTTGTATTATATGTTGTTTAGACCTTTTTGGTGTTGTGATATGTTTTATGATTCATTTATATGTTTTATGACTCATTTACTGTTTATGGATATTGCATTGATTACGCTAGAGGTTGCTTTGATGAATTGATGTCGAATTAAGATTTGGGGTTGATTATGGATCATATTATCAGATTCCTTGTGGATTCTAGGTTGGTATACACTGTTGCACATTCTTTGAGGTTAAAAGTTGAGTTGATTGATTGGTTGAGATAATATTTGAATGAGAGCAGTGAGTCTGAAAGAACATTATAAACGAAGTTTATGCTCATCTATGAATGATGTTGATGATATTTTATATGGTGGAAAATTAGATTCAAATATTGATTTGGTATATAAGTTATGATCAATCCACGGCGTTGAAATGCCATTAAAAGGTGAATAAGTTAAATATACTATTGAGGAATTTGGGGAGATAACTCGGTACTTAGATTATCTTGATTGAAGAAATATGTTACTTGGTTGTATTAAGATAAGGAAACAATGTGGAGATTCCTATTATAAATATTAAATAACAAATAGGTGTGTGACCCCATGATTTGGAGTAACACTGGGTGAACTACGGATAGTTAATTGAGTTGTGTAGGTTTTGGGTGTGAGGTGGTATGTATGGTGGGTATCCGTAAGTTATGAACATTGAGTTGTATCTTGATTTGTTGTGTGTTAGAGTTGTATAGATATTCCAGGTGACTAAGTTGTCTTTGCGGTAAGTGGTTGCTGTGATGTGGGTTTATCGGTGTTAGTTGAGAGGCCATTAAGAAAAGATTTATCCTGTTGAGAGTAGCATGCAAAATATAACACTTATGGTGTATAGTTGTCAGATAAGTAATGAACTTGAGTTATCCTTGTGTGTATGTGGTGGATTATACGTGATATTTGTGATACTCGAACTTCATAGGCGACTCACATTCCCAGCAATACGTAACTGG
>JADFUC010001931.1:0-53035 GCA_019722365.1 Lithospermum erythrorhizon
GTACATGCATTGCTATGTTTTAAATCAAGCGAACCAAACGATACCCAACTCCACATGTCCTACCTACCACCTCACTAAGTCCATACTTATCCTTATCTCTTTAAAAACACAACAAAATCATTCTCTTCTTCCACACAAGGGCCGAACCATCTCTCTCCACCTTCCCTTTGGTTTCATTCATTTTCTTGGCAATTTTGGGGAATCTAGCTTCATAATCTCGCTCTATCTCTCGCTTCTTCAAAGGTAATGAGGTTTAATCTCCAAATCTCATTATTTGAGGCTATAGCTTTTAATTACTGGGGTTTAATTTTTGTGTTGATTTTGTATCTTGAATTTATTATGTGATAGAAATGTTATCTAAGTGTAGTTTATGGATTTGGCAAGGTGACTTTGAGTGATTATTAAGTTAGGAAAGTGTATGTCGAGGTTTGGCCTTGTTATCTTAAGTTGACTTTTCTTAAATTAACTTTAAATTTTGAAGTAGAAGATTAGAGGAGTTAAATATAGCTATTTTGGGGAATAGAATTATTGGTTTGATATGGACAGAGATTGGGTCAGAAAGTTTTGGGAAAGTTCGTATAGCATTTAGTGTTTGAATTGAGGTCAGATGAATGGGTTGAATTAGTTATTAATTGATTGTTGATTGATTGGAATGTGATTAAAATTTTATTGATAGGGTATTAAGGTGATGACCGAATATTGGGATTTTAATAAGTTGGCAATTAGAATGTCGTTACGCTAATGTGCTATTAATCTTGGGGATGTGGATGACAATGAGAGTTGTAAATTTGAATTAAGTAGACGGTATAATACTGGGTTTATATAGATGTTAAGAGAGGTTATTCTACTGAATGTTGGTAATGTATCATTTCTTTGAATAGGAGTTGAGCCTGGATTCAGTACCCAGGACCCGCCTAGAGTTATCATTACCGCTTTTGGGCTCGAGAAGGAAGACAAATCTCAATGATTGACCTTCATATATATATTATGTTATATATTTTGCATGTGTTATCTCGAGACTATTCTGGGTTTTATGTGTATTACTGTGTGACTATGATTGATATTGTGGAAATTGAGACTATGCATGGTAGATTTTACTGATATTATGCAGTCAATTGTGATTGCAAATATATTATGAGATAATTGAGTTTACAATCATATCGCAGATATTAGTGATTGCGATCTATATTATCGGATAGTTGTGAATATGGATCTTTCGTTATGAGATTGTGTGTGGCCGTGTGTGACTCCGTGGTGCGTATGTGTTTGATTGTTTTGCGTGTTATATGAGCGGTGCACTCTCGACCGAGGTTTGGGCAAGACATTATAGCCCCTGTGGATTCGAGGGTGCGACATGCACATCAGGGTGTAGCCTCGGTCGGAGGACGGTGTGAGGTGGAGGCCTCTTAATCGCATTATTTGGAGGTGATTCTCATATGTATTATTTTGAGTGGATTCCTCATACGTGTATTATTTGCAGTGTGTGGATTCCCTCATTGATGATTTTTGTGTGTCAGGACTTAAGCTTTTCCTTAAATGAATATGCATTATTATGGTTATAATATCATGTGTATATCGTTATGTAACATCGTGATAAGAGAGATCTATCTTATATGTGAACCAAGACCATGTGTGGCCCTGGCACGTATGTGTGATAGTTATATATATATATATAAGCATGAATATATATATGTGATGGAGTCAAGTCTGTGGTAATTTGTATTACTCGCCTAATAACTGACTCCCTATTCTCTATGGGCGGCATTTTATGCCCAGGTCTCTATGAAGCGATCATTGGTGGTTGAGGATCCGTTTCCGCTGAGCTGCGTGAGATCATAGGCGAGGCTTAGGTATTATGGGCATAGAAGTCCTCACTCTCATTCCCTTTGTGGTCGATTTGTATATTTCTAGACTCATGCTGTTGTATTACATTGAAGTGGTCAAGTTGTCATACTTTCCCTATGTTGTATTTTTTTGGATTTTGTATATCCTTTGGTTGTATTATTTGTGGTGTGGATTGTAATATGTTGTCCGTTATTTTGTTGGATGTGTTATTGAACACCACGATGGAATAGAGAATTTGTTTGTTAATGTGAGTAGGTTATATGTTATTGTATCCATCGACGTACTCGTGTACAAAGGTTACTTATCTAACTGTGCCTAATTGGGGCGGGTCACACCAAATTAGAAGACAAACATACCAAAAGCCACTTCTTGATAGCACTAGAAGCTTCCCATCGTAAACCAATCGGACACTGGGTATATATATCCACACATCGAGCAGAATACCCAAATCACCTGTAACATGGCCAGAAGCTCTAGTATCAATAATCCAATTACTAATTAAATACAATTAGTATTTATCCTCCAAATCGAATTTACCCAATAACTGCTTCAATTTCATCCAATCAAGGCTGGGTAGAAGTCGCTAGCAATTCTCCGCAACCCAACCGAAGTTCACGGGACTCTTCCCCATGCCGGATGGGGCCGCTGATGTTCTAGGCCAGCCTCGGTTCTCAGCTTAGCGCTTTGGGCATTGATTCTCATGGTTTGAGCCCGGCCCTCTTTCCCCAACCTGGACGATCCCACCCAACCTGTGGAAACCATGTTTGGAAAAAAAAGATGAGATATCATGTCTAGAATGATGATAGATGGTACATGAAAGACTACCTTTGGAGCAAGAATCGGACCTTTGAGTACTATGCAGAGGCTTCGAATCAATGCCATAGTGGCCTCACATATTCCAAAGGCAAAAACAAGTGTTGTACTATTCTTCCTGCAACATCGAATGGTAAGCCCGATCAAGAGTGGGAGGAGGATCCTGAGATAAAAGAGAAGACCGAAGTGCACCAAAAACGCCAACATGAATCCCACAAAAAAATCATGCAACCGATCATTATCTTGCTTCTGTTGAAACTTCTCGCCTAAATCACAGATCCAAAAACCACACACACACGACGGGATAGAATCATAGGTGGCCAGTTCATCCCACAAAGGTTGCAACTTGCCGAAGTAATCACCAATCGACATACCGCCAATTGCTTGTATTCGCATATGGCAAAGCTAACCCGTCATTAACGGTCACCACTACCAACATCAAACCACGTTGTAAAACAATCCACAATGGACGAGCCTCTTCAAAATACGGAATAGTCTTCCTGAGACAATAGTATTCAAAATCCATTGGACAAGCATTGCTTGAACACATTGCCAATCAGCAACCAAAGTACCAGAGGTGGGTTTTTCAACCGACCCATCAATAAAACCAAATTTTGTACGAGCAATCAATGACAAACGTAGAGATTTGGACCAATCATCATAATTTTTCCCAGTAAAAGCAACAATACTAATGATACTTCCGGATTATCATTAGAACTTAAATAAAACGGAGAGTTGTGATCAATTTTCGGAGTAGAGGGGGGTACAGGAGGGGGCGGCGGATCGCCACCACTGGCCGACGATGTGCTTGCTTCAAGGGGTTTTTTCGGTCATGGTGGTGGTGTTAGGGTTCGAAAAATACTAGATGGAGGAAGAGAATTTTTTGCCCTACCCTGCCTCGGACGCATGTAAAATTATAAGCTTCCTCAACCGATATTATTGACGTGTCAGATTACATAAGGTTACAATATAATAACCTACGGGCTAATATGCATCTTGAGCCCGAAACTATATACACAACATATACGTGAATCCTCAAGGGATGGGAGATAGTTCTTATTTCATTAACTTCCTTTAACTTGTCCCGAACTATCTCTGGACACAAAATATCGAGATGTCGAGACATGGATCGGGACATGGAACTCCCAACCTATGTCCCGTGCAACATATACGTAATAGGGTCCCATTAGCCTCGAGGTGCTGTTTCGAAGAGTTTAGCTCTAACAGCAACCGGTTTATGAAGTAATGCGGGAGGATAGCAAGAGAACTCAACCCCACAATAGTAGAATGCATCCGAAGTTATGTTTTGTAGTAGTGATAGTTTAAACTAGTATTAAGGTCGTCCGATGGGGTATTGAGATAGAGAACTCATCAAGAGTACATCACAAATTATGTTGTGTAGTACTGATATTTCAAAAACGACGATTATTAATTTATTAGGGTCGTGAGGAGCAGAGGAGGGTGTCGAAGAAGTTACGCCCACGTTACCAGAGTACATTACCAAGTCATGTTTTAGTTATTAGTAGTAGTGATAGTTCAATCCCACATTCCACAAATGTAGAACGAAGGACTTGCATGCTAGAGTACCAATCTAATGATGACTTCTCTTTTCATCTTTGTCTCGATTAGGACATTGAGTTCATCAGATTATTATTACTTTATTAGCTAATTTGTACATGCACGAAGTATGATTTCAAGAAGTCAAATGAATTATGGAATGTTTTTAAGCTAATATACAAGCAAGCTTGTCTCATCATCATCATAACTGCTTCCAATTAAGCTGACGTTTGGGTGTCTTGTATGTCTTCTCTCCGTGGTGGAAACTGATTCATAGGACATTGTCGGAAAGGGAAAGAAGAGAAGAGGAGTGTTCTTTCTTACTGACCAGTGCGTGGCCATGTGGGTGGTCATATTTTACATCCAACTATAAGGTTTTCATGGTGTCTTATTTTGAGAGTGCAGGCAAGGCGTGACCCCAACGTTCCATCTCATTAACCATCCAGCTAATTTTAGACCTAGAGGAGTCCTATCATGGATAAAATATCACTCCATCAGCAATGCCCAATAGATTATTAAGTTTGATTTTCAATGGTATTAAAAAAAATTGATATATATATATGTTCCCCTTAATTGCATACATAAATTTGCAATAATATATTTTGATATATATTTTTGAAAAATATTATACAACATGTAAAAATATTATTAGAATTTTAAAATTAAAATGTCAGGCATTAAAATTGGAAAGTTCACATCTGGATGCATGGAGTAACTATTTACTTAGAATTCAAATAGTTAGGTTTGCTTGCAAGTAGTGCCGTCATGACTGGCGATTGGGAACCGTCCGTCGACCTGTCCGAAGTCCATCCGAAATGGACCGGATCCGTATCTCAAATCGATCCAGACCGGTGACCAAAAGCGATCCGGATCCGTATTTAATATTAAACTAAACTTATTTCATTTTCGATACTATCGGAATCTAATATCGATTAGCTATTTGTCCCGGATAAACCGACTGCCCTGATGGAATTCCAAACCGACCGGGTTTGGACCACTGATCCGGTCCGGTCTGAACTTGACCCGAACTGAGCTTCGGGTCCGGGTTCCGGATGGATCGAACCAGAACCGGGTCCGGTTCGATTCAGAAACCGTCCGACCGACCGGTAACAACACTACTTTGGTAAAAGTGATTTGTAAGAATTCAAACGGTATGATGAGAATATTGAGGAACGCCAAAGTCCGAGAAATTTGACAAAATACCATGAGTCAACACCAATATTTGATTACATACTAAATTTTTTTTATTTAAAGATTACCACTTTTCTCTTCCCTTTTTTTTTTCCATTTTTATCTTTTCACCCTCTTTCTTCAACATAAAATCAAATACACTTATCTCATTAAAAACTCATATTTTGAATTCTCAATTCTTAGTTCAAAATACTATACCCAGCAATATTATTGTTCTCTAGAATAAACCGAAATCAACACAATTCTCAAGTAGTTTTTTTCTTCCTCATTTGGGAGAAACTTCAAATTTTTATGGGTTTCTAAGTTTAGTTCTTTTTATGGTTATGTGTTAATTTTTTTATTATCTCAAAATTTTGATGTAATATTCATTTATTAAAAATAAGAAATTTTTCAAATATGAGAGTTTTTTAAAAATTTAGTCAGATTTTCTACTTAAATTTAGAGTTATTTGTTCCGATTTCTCTGTATCTCAAAAATATCAGAGTATCTTATATAATAGATTATAATACATTATAACAGTTATAAACTTAGCAACAAATATTCAATTTATCATAGTCACATATGTAGTAACTACTACATATCAAAAAGTACATAATTGTTCAAAGAGTAACTAATTGTTCAACAAGTAATCAAACAACATTAACCAAACATCATTCACTCGAGCAATCGAACATCACTAAAAAACATTTGCACTCCTCCAACTGGTCCAATCTAGCTACGACACTCTTATAATACTTTCTCTAGCTCATCAGCCTCAAGTTGCATCCTCTGAAATGATACCTGACATAGAAAAAGATAATATGTTTCAGACTTATAACATCGCATAATAACTTAATATATGTTATTGTTGGTGTTTCTAACGTATAAATAATATTCTAACAATACTATTTGGATACGAATCCCATGATCACTACCAGTTGTATAAACAATAATTAAAGAGACAGAAAATATGTGTACCGTTCTTCTGGAATAAAATAGCAGAGTAGCAGCGGAATATTGTGATGAAGACCCCACGAGCATCCAAAGCAGAATGCCTCTAAGATTGTCCACACCAACGAGCGAACAAGTCCCTCCGGAGGTTTTACTAGAACCCCTTTAAAATATTGAACTATGATCGAGGTTGGGCAGAAAAATTCAATGGAATTCTTCCAATCTACTAATTAATCGGCAAAGAAAATAGAGGGGAGAGAGTTTTGCTTTCACAAAAGTGACTATCAAAAGTGAACGAAAGCAATTCTTCATGAAAGAGAGGCCTATTTACAGGGTTCAAAATTCCTACTTTTTAGGTTTTGTGAAGTGTTTAGCTAAAAACTCTACCACCTCCTTTTATGATGAAATAGTCGACTAAAACAAATATATAGGGTTCTAGAATTTTCTCACTTCTTATCCCTAAAATAAAGGCACGTTTAGTGGTTAAGAAGAATATTCTAGAATTATGCTTTTAGGATTTTCACTTCTTATCGCTAAAGTTAGCTATGGACTTCTTAGGCTCGACATTGAAAAATCCATGTACTAAATAATGATAACCGAAAGCATTATATATTAGTACATTGATATGTAGTGGACCCTAGTAAAACCATCATAACCCCCCAATGTCATCTCGAGTATCCTAATACGAATATTACTACATAATCGAACGTATATAATGTAACTTAAACTTAAGTGAGTTAATCGTTATTAACGAATTGTTCAATGAGTTCATTTCAAATATTCATATTTCTAATGGGGCTATATAATCATTTATAACAGGTTATACACATAAAACATATGTTATAATAATGTATAACAGGTTATAACTGCACATAATATATTCTACTAGCTTATAAGACACTATAATTATATCACATACAGTAACAAGTATAATATGTTAACAAAACTGAAAAAGTGTCAATAAAATATTAAAAAGTGTTACACCAAATTATAATAGACTATTATGTGTTATGCCAAATTATAGTCGATTATAATGTCTAAAAGTGGAGCACATTCATCTATAATATGTTACACACGAGCATAATGAGTTATAACTAATTATAGTCAATTGTAATATATTAAAATAGAGCATAATCAACTATAATATGTTATTGAAGAGCATAACAAATTATATTGTGATATATAACAACATAATGTGTCAGAGTGCAGTAATCAAGCAACCTGAAGAATCAAAATACATAAAATCAAACAACCTAAGGCATGGTATTAACAAGATTCAAACTTTTTTTTTAAAACAACCTCAAAACTCAAAATAATAAACATTCAACATATATTTACCCTCGAAAGTCAAATTTAAACCACACATTAAGTATATAAAACATAGATCTATTAAATATAGTCAAGTTAGTAATGTCAACTTACTAAAATTTACACAAATGTTGAGATTTTCTTTGACGTTGTATATATTAGTAGGTAATAACACGAAATTTAGTGTTAAAGGTAAAGACTTTAGGGATTTTAAAATAAAAAATCTGAAAATTACGCCAAGGAATGGAAAGGTTTAGAGAGAGGTTGGGGAGTGGGAATGCGTTAGAGAGAGAAGGTAAAGTGTATAATGAAAGGAATGTGAAAAAATGGTTGGATTTCATAAGACAAAGTATGGTGTTTTCTTAATAAAAACGATATTGTG
Source organism: Lithospermum erythrorhizon (assembly GCA_019722365.1). NCBI lineage: Eukaryota > Viridiplantae > Streptophyta > Magnoliopsida > Boraginales > Boraginaceae > Lithospermum > Lithospermum erythrorhizon. The sequence goes on from JADFUC010001931.1 coordinate 8,027, forward strand.
ACTATAAGCAAATACCATGGGTTGCCCATGGTATTTTGCCAAATTTCTCAACAAAGTCCCACATTGGTTGTCCAGTATCTTTTGGATTTATTAGTAAGGTCATGAGTTTTATCTATTTTTAACCAATTGATTTTAGGATAATAGATTCTTAAGATGATATCATGAACCACTCCCGATTAAGGTCACGTGTAAATTCCATATATGTGGTCCAAGTGGACAGTGTTACACCCAATGTATGTGGATATTGTGAACATAATCTCACATTGATTGATTATAACAATTTTGGGGTGCATTAATTGTTGGAACTATGAGAAATTCGATCTCATAAAATGCCTGTTGAACAATTTACATTGTACAACTGATTTACTCATTCAAATTATATATACATATATATGTAAGTTCAATATATATTAATTGTTAGACAATTAGTATTTTAGGATTTAACGCTTGACATAGGATACGGCTGGCCATTCGCCGTAATCTATTTATTAATACAATAGTCGGTTTGTAACGACCCACCCTTACCAGTTTCCGAGGTTAAGATCATCCACAACCCGTACACCGCAGTCACCACAATCGATGGATAACAACAAAATGTCTTCATTTGGTATTAATAATAATAATACTTTTAGTCCATCGCGTGAACAAACAACACAACTTAAAAATACATCATCACACAACATACATCAACCTGAATAATACAACCAACAAAACACAACATAGTCTCCACAATACATCATAATAGTAGTATGGTCACACACGACCCCTCAATGTACAATATAAAAGTTCTATAAACATAACAAGAGTGAAAAGATATGAGATGACCACAGACTCATATGTCACCACCGCCTCACCTATGATCTTAACTACCTGGGCCACAGCCCTCAACAACCTCGGCCGACCAACTCCTAGCAACCTAGGCACCAAACGCCTCCCATAGAGAGAATAGGAGGCAAGCTGTGGGAAGCTATGAATACAAATGGCTCACCTAATGGTATCCAACCATAATCGGCAATTTATATATAAAAGAATATATATGAACGTTGCAAGACTACTCAATGAACACTACACCCAAATCACATAGCAACCTCTAATTCATCATCATCATTACAACAAGATCAATATAATATTCCACACTCATATTCATAACCATCATCAACAAAAGATAATCAAATATTCATTCAAATAAAACAACACAAACGATAATGGTTAGTCCAACAAATGCATAAAATCAAAAACCTCCATCCCAGTCCCTCATGCATTATCACACCGAACTCCTCCCCGAATCATCTTGGGGCAGCCCCTAATATAAAGTATCACACCATACCTCCCGTCGGTGCTTACCTCTCAATGTATATATCATTTCACCTAAACGAACCCCGCAGTGTACAATACACACACCAACCACAAACAATAATACGTACCACAGCAACACAATCACACACAATAATCGTAGTATAATCATAACCACTACAACAATCTCATAACATTAATCTCAATATACATTCCAATATAAATACATAAAAACACATGCCAAATATATAACCATAATATATATGAAAGGTTCCCATCGTAGATTTGTAATTACCTCAAGCAAAAGCAACCAAATAACTTTATCAACTCCTATTCAAAGTAATTATATACACATTATTTACCTTTCCGATTAATAACCTCCTCTTATATCTACTAAATCTCAAATAAAGATCAAATATAACCAACAACCCCGATAAGGATCCTAGTCCAACAAAATCGGCCCGATTGATATATCATAAAAAATATAATTTTTCCCATTTAAACTCCTATTATTCAACATCTCATAATTCAAAATAAATACCATTAAAACACGAAAACTAGTAACAACTTCTAAAATTCCAACTTTAAAACAACATTCTTTAGTTACCAACTTGTCAACTTTAGGTGAAACGACACACGCTGCTTAAACGACTAATAAACAAACAAAATTTCCATCATTCTAACCCCTCCATATAGTCGGCCTCACTCCCACCTCCCAACACCATCACTTTTAAACGATTTCTAATCAATCTTACAATCAATTTCCCAAATTAATTAAAACCATATTAAACAACCTTTTAATTCAAACCTCCCCAACTTTCACTACCCAACTTTACACAAACTACCTCAACATAATCTCTTCCAATCAACATCAAAATCAACACTTTATCCCCCAAAATAATTATATTAAGGTTCAATAACATCCTAAAATAATTTAAAGGAATTTTGGAAAAAGTCGTCAACCTAAAAGTCAACTAACCTATTCAACATTATCAACCCTGAAAGATCGACATTATTATCACTTCTAACCACATAATCCAAGTTTAGACGATGCCTCTATACCATTTAAAAGTCTCAAAGTTTAAACCATAATAGTCAACAAAGTCAAAGTTTCAAAATCTTTGAAAATACTACCAAAGTTTCAAGCTTACCTTAATGAGTAGAGAGGAGGATGAGGGAAGATGATAAAACCAACTTTATGTATCTTGAGCAACAAAAAGGAAACGGAAGACTTCGGGGGAATATGAATCTCAAGCCAACAACGAAAGGAGAAGGGATGGGCTTTGATAAGGATGAATAAGTGATAAGGTTGGTGGGATATTTAGAAATGAGCTTAAGCCTCGTTTGGTTGCGGTTTTATTTCTCCACTTCTCGTGTTTAAATCTTAATGAAAACGAATCCAAATATATTATTTCCCCGTGATAGCAAATTACTACCCATCTAATACTAGTCTCTGTGATATCGATTTTATACGAAAGTATTTAGACTATTTCCGGTCCTACCACCAACCGAGATATTCAATAAACATCATAAAAGAATTGTGTATAGAAAAATACTCCAAATAAACAAAAATGAATGAATGAAGAGAGTATGTATTCTAATATTCCATTTAAACATCATACTTAACTATTACGTACTATATTTAAGAAGAGTTGATTTCCGAAATAGTCCCACATGATATGTGTTTTACTTTCAACGAGATAATTGTCAATATAGTCCTAGGTCAATATAGTCCTAGATAGTGTGATCGTGATTGTCTTGTTCGTAGACAGAACAATTTAGTCCCTAAAAGTGTCATTGTTGTAATATGTCTTCGCAAAATAATGATGCACATTGGTCCCTCGTCAATGCCCTAATCAGGACCAATGTGTGCATTTTATCACTTCAAGACCATACCGCAATATTTGTACCACTTGCGAGGACTAATCTGCAACAATGTCATTATCTGGAACTAAATTGCACAATAGTTACACTATCTAGAACTATATTGGCAATTAACTCTACTTTCGGCCCATTAAATGAGTAGTCTACCCAAATAATCCTTGTAATTGGTAAAATAGTCCCACATAATATGTGTTTGTACCTTCGATGAAAACAGATGTTAATCTTTCTTACTAATTTTCTATTTTGAAGAGCTTTAGAAAGTTTATACTCTATCCGCTCCTAAAAAGATTGTCACATTTCACTTTTATATTTAAGAGGGTTGACTCTATACACCTTTTCCTAAACCACCAACCCTCGAACACCATCAAATGTTCAACAGATTCGACATGTATAAGGCCATATTTTCGCCCATTTCTTCGGAAACATACTTTTCTGTGATTTTCTCAGTCCGCTTCACCATGAGACAATATATTGACTGCCGCCCGGTACTATATTTTTGCCTATTTCACCCAAGGCGATCATTACGCCTCAAGGTTATATTTTGTACCGCTTCGTCTCCGAACCGTTTTTCGATCCGAAAAATTATCAATCTTAGATTGACAAATATAGTATATATTTTCATACACGGGAGACTCTCAAGAGCCAAACGGTGGCTCCAAACTTGGTTTCGATCAAATTCATTAGTGGTCAGGACTGTGCTGATATTTTGGAGCCCAAGTAAAAAAAAGTGAGGCCCCCTAATATACATATAATTGTAGTAATTTTTCAAGTTTTTTAAATACTTTTAATGAATAACTATATTATTATTTAATAAAATAGAAATATAATAGTAACTAATTTTTTTTGTTCACTTTTTATAAAATTACAAAGTAAGATTAATAATACTTGAGATTTAAAATGATACACAACTTAACACAGTAAAAATACTATTAGCATATGAATTCATTAAATTTAAAGTAAATATTTCTTTTTAATATATGATAAGGCAAATTTTATGAACTTAATGAATCATAATTAGATTCATCTCCAAGAGTTAACATAATAGTTTGCATTAATTTCTTAAATTTGCTAATATACAACTATAAATTGTTCAAAGATTGAAAAATGTTTTTAAAAGTAGGTATTGTGTATTTTAAATAAATATCAAAGTCTAAGATTATTGATTGTTAAACTAATTTAAACCAAAGGCTTTGATAATTATTATTAAAGTCAATATATTGTTTAATATACTCTATAAAAGAAAGGCTCTTATATGTGGTGAAGAAACAAGATTTCACACAATGTTAATGTGAGAGAAAGATAAAAATAATGTGAACATAAAATGATATTGAAGTTGGGAGAATCGAATCCCCACAATCACGTTGATCACAATTTAAGGTCCGCAGAAACCCATCGCAGAATAAGCAATCTATATGTTACTTAACTGTATACTATAAATATATAAAAGCTATGGCTAATTTGGGGCCCTTAAGCGGGAAGGCCCTGTTCCAACAACCGATTGGAACAAAGTCCATAGCCGACCCGTTAGTGGCGAGCCTGTAATAGCATCGAATCCTATTGCACTCCATTACATTCCAAGCTTTCTAAATTATATCATTGGTTTGGTTTACTTTGAATCTCCAACAATGTTTAGTTCTTAGAGAAGCCCTAAGTGTGAAGCTGAGGCTAAAACTTCTTAGTAGTATTAGTTGAAAATGAACTACCCTATAGCGATCAAGAGTGACTCCAAATACCGGGCGACGCTGGTAATGACAACACACACAAAAATAACGTAAGACAATAAAGTAAATAAATTAATAACAATATGAACCCGCCATCGTAGCACTCTAGTCCGGGGGCGCTTTCTCCAAAGAAGGATTCCACTATGTCTTCAAAGAGTACAAGAAGGACTTACACGACAGTAACATATTCTTTCTTCGCTTTACTTACTCCAAATGCTGTAAAAAGTCTAGGCTCTCCTAACTTTTATCCCTCACGCCAACACTCTCCCCAAGATTCAAGCTTACAACGTTTTGTTAAAAATAAATCTCTCAAGGATTGTTATAACAAAGTGTCATAATCAATGGTACATTAGTTACAAGTTTAGGGAATTTTTCTAACACAAAAACAACATACACTAAACTCTCAATATTAGCTCACAAGAACACTATGTATGAATAATAACATATGAGGCGCACTTCATAACTTTCTCTCTCTTTTGTTTGAGCTCCTTACATAGTGTATGACACATTAGTGGCTTTTATCTTCAATAAGTAAAGTATTTGATATGGACTCAAAACCCTTTCCTTAATAATATGAGTCCCAACTGAATCCATCACTTGCCATAATCCCAACAACGTGATCTTTAAAGAAAAACCTTTTAGTTGAGCAAGATCTTCACCGAATTACAAAGTTTCCCTTTATTTAAAATAATTTATGAAATTGAATCTTAACAAATTCAAGCACAATCTCTTCTTTTGATCAATGATCAATCTTATGAAATAATAATATCTCTTCAAGCAAGTGAACACTTCCATAGCCTTATAATTTTAACACTTAGAATAGTGCATAATATTGAGTACCCCTTCCACTTGTTATAGACCAACTATTATAACAACAAATATTGTATAAAAACCGACATCTCATCCCAATAAACCCATTCTTGAATAAGTTTGTCATGACAAATCCTCAAAGCTTCACGAGTGAGAAAAACAAGTTAAACACACGATTATTAACACATAAACCATTGAAAGCCAACTCAGTAGTACCATAATTGACACAAAACCGTAACAAATAATCAATACGTAATCCGTGAACTACCAAATTACTCCCCTATTTGTCCTAAAAAACATGCCCAACTAAGAGAAATTACATATGAAACTTAGAAGTCTCAAAGATCAATGTGAGTAGGTTCAATAGAACAAAGGGAGGTGCTGGGTAGGTCACATTTGAGGGAAAGTTTCCCTGGGAGCTCCGGATTTTGACTCAGGCCTTTGACACCCGACTTTCTTGACCTGAATCTCGGCTTCCAACTCTTATGCTCTCCTCTATAGGCTGCCTTGATCAAAGATAGAAGCAGCCTCCTCCCTCAAGCATAAATCATGGTGATCATCAAGATTTTAGGCACATCTATAATATGCTTCCCATACATCAATCATAAGTTGATGGTCAGCGATTTAGCATCCTCCCTAAGACCATCATCTACTTTAACCACCCTTGATGTTGATTGATCAGTAGGCTAAATCAAACTAGGGAAAGCCAATAGGCTTTTAGCTTACACCGCCTCGAAAGACCAACAATTTGATCAAAAAAGATCACTTTCCAATGCTTAACTCTTGGTCTAACCTCCTCAATATACAACAACACCTTTCCCCCAAACCATCACTCACATTGGTGTTGTTCGGGTAGGTACAAGATTTGCTATGGCAGCCTCCTAGGTGCCACAACATATTGTAAGCTCGTAGAAGAAGCTTGAAGTTGACCCGTAGTAGGCCATGCCGCGAGAGCCTCTTGTCGCCTCCCCCATGATGTCGCCCAGTTTGAGTAGTACCCGTGAATTCACCAGTTTGTCATCCTATATAGTTTAGTTGATCAACTTAGATTGAAATTAAACATATGCCCTCTCGTACTACCTGGGTGGAACATGGGACTATCGTGATCAAAGTAATAATGCGCAGAGATATTGCACACAAATTCCCCACCATCTTTGGCCAATCTAGATTCAATATCGCCCAGAATATCAAGGCAACTCGCACCTCGAGTAAATCAATGTATGCCCCTGATTATTGTAGGTGATGTCGCCAGGCATCTCTCTCCGGGCAGATATTCGTAAGTAATATATGAACTCCACGGGCCTCATGCTCCTCGGCACAACTGGCCTCATATCGATCATGTTCGTGTCGCCATCTTTCTTCAAATACCCTGATCTCTTCGAGATCTCAAAGAATGTCCTCCCTTAGACTCATCACCAACATCATCGTGAAACCAATCTATCACCCCTAGAACTCTTGGCTCTAGATAACAACTCCCTTTTTTCTGGGAATTCCCACTTAATCACCCTTGACATCTTGGCCTTCCTTTGCCTTTCTTGGTTGCCTTCCTCTTGGCCAACTTCTTCAATTCCTCCACAGATTTAGAGGCCCTTAGCCTCTATATCAACTCCCTCACACCTAGTGCGGCTCTCTTCTTCCGCTGTAGCAACACTTGCCACGTCCTCCTAATATTCTTACCAGTGCGTGAAGAGACCATCACTACATCATCCTCATCCCGATTCTCCTGCCAAGTAATCAATAGCGCCTCCTCTAATACGCTGATTCATAAATGCATGAATTTTAACATGCCCATCGTGAACCCCATGTTTCCTCAAACTTCTTTATCCTCGGTCCTCCGGGTAGTACCTTCTCCAATACCTCTTCTAGTCGATACCAAGATTTCACCTAGTAGAATCCACGTAACTACAGTCTTAGCGTACTTATAACTAGTTTCATCCATAGTGCCCTTTGACATATTGATTGACACCCTCAATATTTTCTACTGTTTTTTAGGAACATTTACCTCTTACCACCAACATCTCACCGTGAGGGTATTGAGCAACAACAACCACATCATCGACAACCCTATCCACATGTTCCTCTTACCCTCTTACCTAGCGTATCGGCTTAGAGCATCAATACTAATTCTTTTCTACGTAATCATAACTAGGGTTACGATTTTACCGGTAAGCTTCAGCCACAATTAGAGGGATCTTTCCTCGCTCCTTCCACCAATGCTATGCTTTACCGGATTTGATCTCCATGTCTCGGATTTGGTTCATCATGGGCAAGTAATATTGTCTTCCCATGAAATTTGCAAGGTAGGTGGTTTGTCCACTGTGAGCCTCTTCGTGTGTCTATTCTCTCGAGGTGGACCATCTGTAAACGGAATAGGCTTCCACCGGATGTTTCACCAATATTTTTAGCCTTAGGATATTTTCTCCCTGAGAGTCTCATCCGATTTGTCTTTCGTCAGATCCTCGAAGACTCCACCAACTTCACCATTGTTATATGAATGTAGATGCTTTGGGGATGTTGATTGTGATTTTGGTGAGGATTTGAGAGAGTTTTTGGGTGTGAGGGCTTTTACACGCGAAGAGGTTGGAGGTTAATTGTAAGTGTGATTGTTTGAAAGGGCCGAAAGTTGTATATGTCAGCGTAGAGAAACTATTTTCCCACGCTCTCCTATAACGTTGTACATGCAATTAAATTCCCCGATAACCGCACTTTCCAAAAAGTAACCAAGTAAGCCATCATCCATCCGCTTGTTATAACATTTTGCTCCAAAGAGGTTATAATAATTTGATAATTGGTATTTATCATCACACAATGTACTCCAAGGTTGTTCTTAGGTATTCAGTTCACATCCAACCGATTGGGTGAAGATATTTGCCACAAAGACTACATGCTCCAAGTTGATCAAGTTTTCAACCAATTCTCGAGTAAAATGATGTTTTATGTCAATGTGTTTGGTTCTACTATATACCTGGATTTTTAAAAAATATTTATAAAATTATGTTGTCATAATGTAGGGTCATAACACTTATTATACACCATACTCCTCCAAGATTTGTTTCTCATCCAAAGCAATTGAGGTAACTATCAGCAAGACATATTCACCAGCTAAAGAGATAAAGATACAAAAATATCTCCCTACAAACCATGAAACAAGTTGTTAATTCTAAAAAAAACTCTCTGTAGGCACATGTCCTTAGTATTTTTATCGCCCAACAAGATCACAATATCCAACAAGAGAGTTGTTAGGTATCAAAAATATATATAGTAGAACATGATTAAGTACCTTGAATGTATTTAAGTATCATTTTGACCCAAATTTAGATGGCTCTCCTTGGATCAACCCGGATACTCCACAAACTCAAATGTAATGAGCTAAGTGCCGTCCGTTGCGCTAAGTCAGAACGACCGCCCGTGTGAGAATCATTATAATCCGAATTTTGAAGTCACCAAACCGATGGACGAGAAGTGAAAACCCAAACAACTCGCTTTCATCCAAAAATTTGGTTACAATTAAACTTCAATCAAAACGCTTAAAATTTACAATCCATCAGTGATATTCCAACCAACAAACCCATATATATACAATATCCCGCATAACGTGCAAGGCTACAAAAGATAGTAAGTACTGTATTCAAAATACAAAATGACAAATGCCGACAAGGCTAAAGTTGAAATAAAGTACAACAATCAAAATCGGGTTGACAACACATCAAAATGAGACCGAGGATCCGTACCCACCCAATGCCAATCACCTAGCCACTCTGAACAAACTTCCAAATGCCTCTTGGCTCAACCGCCACCACAACCCGCACAAATGAAATGCAGCCCTAAAACGTGTGTGTGTCAAGCTAGTGAAAACTTAACACAGGGGTGAAATTAACAATTGAGACGCATAATATTATAATAGCCCAACACGAAATATTTATATATATATATATATATATATATATATATCCAGACTGCCTAATAAAGTCATACACAAGATTCCAAAGAAGCGTCTCATTACAACATGTTAAGATATAAATAGAAGGTCTCAATAAAAAGCACACAATCACCCAAAGATGAAACACATGAGACTAACAACTAATTATAACTCTAGTCATCACCTTCTATCTCCCATATTCCACACAATATACCACCCCTTACCGCGATATACTCAACTAGCCTACTTGGTAGGAACGATCAATAGCTAATAACCACTACACTTATACCGTGAAGATAAGGCCAACATCAACAATGCCCATAGCAAAGTTGACACAGATCTCCCACCGCACTTATACCCGAAGCATAAGGGCCAACACCAACAATGCACATAGCAAAGTGATAAAAGATCTACTCACTACACTTATACCAAGTATAAGGCCAACACCATCAAATGCACATATAAAGCAAAGTGATAATAAATCTAACACCGCACTTAAACCGAAGTATAAGGCCAATAGCGCCACATATCCCTGCAAGGAAGAAAGTCACCAACCCTAATCATCCCAAAAGGGTCAAATCTGATACTCAAGTCACCTCAAAGTCATACATAACTCCAACCAACACCTCCTAATAACCAACTACTCTACTCCCCCAAACAATATCCAAGCAATACGCCTAAAACATCTCACAATCATCCAAACCGCCGACAAGTGCCACAAACATACCAAAAGTGCCGCATAAGGCCAGAGAAATACAACAAGCGTCATTTAAATACAACAATGCCGCCAAGGCTGGCCGTAAATCTTAAATATAAGTTGGGAGTTCAAGCTACATTACCAGCAATCTTCAACGCCGCTAATATAATCATATAATCATCATGGTTTCACAAATGAATCACACATAATCATACACAACTACATGTATATCATTCTCACATAATCATAACACAATGACATGTACATCATTCTCACATAATCATACCACAATAACATGTTCAGATAATTTAAAGTAAGTACGTAGGTGCAACACCTCAGCGAGATACTCACCCCTCTCAAGTATACCACAAAAACTTTCGCTAACACAATCACGGTAACCTCTTCCTGCTCTTCCATCAAATGCTTAACAAAATACCCGTAAAGTATAATCAAGCATCACTACAAATACCTGTGTTCTAGAAGACACACTACCAACTCTTAACTATTTCTAAATGGTCTAAAATGACGGATAAACAACAACTAATTTATAATCCCCGTCGGACACAACCGAATCGATTCCTCACAATTTTGCACCTTATTATTTTAACATTTCATATCAACTTATAAGTCATCATTCTAATCAAACTCTCAAGTCTATAATTAACAACTATATACTCCAAAATATCGATTATAACCTCAACTTACAACGTGACTTTTTCAACCTAACTCCTTTAATCAATTTTAAATCATCATTTTAACATTACAACAACTACAATAAGTGTCCCAATATAAATCTCCTACACATTTAAAGTCTTAGAAAAATATCAACCAAGAAAGTCAACTAAAAACCTAAAAAGTAAACCTAACTATAACATCCTCAAACAACCTCTAAATCATGAATTAATCACTTATATACATTATAGAACCAATAACAAACTAAAATTCATCATCATAAAATTAAGTCATGTAAAAGTCAACTAAAAGTCAACCTCAAAAAAATCAACCAAAACTCTATTTTTACCTCAAATTCAGGGGAAGACGCTGGAAACCTTACTAATCGACTTGAGGTTCTTTATTATTAGCAACAAATGAAGAAATGGAAGAAAAAATCTTGTGTCTTTGAGCTCAAGGGGATCTCGGCCAAGGCTCTCTAAAATGGAGGGATGATTTGTGATATTTTGTGTGAATAGTGTATGATAAGGATGACTTAACACTTAAGTCTTAGGAAAAATCGCACAGGAGTTTGTGCCCGTTTCAACCGAATCGAGTTAATGTTTATTTAACGATCTAACTTAAATTCCTAATTATCCCCGCTATTAATACTAAATTATAACGTGATTCGGCTCAAATAAATTTTTCACTTAAAATTATTATTATCTAAATTAACCGAACGGGTTATTACATAAGTAGAGTAAGCTCCCCAATCATTTCCACTGATGTCATAGACTTTCAATCTTCATCCTTGGTTACCTCTACACGCTGGTGGCAAAAGGTGTTCTTTTTAGACTTGACAGCCTCCAAACAACCATAATGTTTTAGCATATTGGCTTGATGAGATAAATGTGCCATCCTCCATCCGATTTATCCTAATCCCAAGAGTATTTGACTTCGCCAACCATGCTCATGTCGACCCCTCGTCTCCATTTGTTCGACGATCTGCTTTACCAATTAGTTTTACACCTCCAAACACATATCATCAACATAGATTTGAGCAACATCAACTGATCTTTTTCTTTCTTGATGTATCAGCATTTTTAAATACCCCTCTCTTGTATATATCCATTCTTTAGAGGTAGTTTCTCACCTTTCATACCAAGCTCTTGGGGATTGTTTCAGTCCATAAAGAGCCTTTTGAATCAGATACATGGTCTCAAGGTCGATCTCAGATCAATAAATCCTTTCTTCGATCGCTCCAGCCATACACTTATTCTTGAACTATGCCATTTAAGAATGCACCTTGGAATCCATTTGGTACAGTTCAACTTCAATAGACATAGAGCTAAGAGCAATCTGATGGCTTCAAGTCTTGCTACTGGTGCAAATGTCTCCTCAAAATCAACTCCCTCAATCTGAGTATACCCTGAGCAACCAATCTTGCTAAAGACATTCCCAAACTCATCAGACTTGTTCTTAAATATCCATTTTGTTCCAATGACATTGTAGTTGTCAAGTCGAGGAACTAACTCCCATATATCATTTCTCTCTCAAACCCGGCACTTTCTACCTTTTCTTAAGACAGCATCGATCCAATGCCTGCTTTCAGCTAAAGGTCGTTTTTACGCCATTCGTTCTACCTTGAAATAAAACATGTTTCCCCTGGGCAGACCTGCACCGCCTTTTCTGTAGCTTCCAACCCCCACCTTCTTCCCCGTGGCCTACATTCAGTCTTAATTGACATACGACAATCGTCATCAGATGATTCTTCTTACCGCCAGCTTCCAGTTCAACTCTACTGCCAACGACCGACGGATCGGACAATCTATTCAAGTATCATCTGTCTGGTCAACTTGATTGTGATTAACAGTTGAGGACATCTAGTTGATCTTCATCTTCTCAGAGAGGTGTCTTGTGATCTAGTTACTTTGACATTTATGATTCCGTGGATCACTTGAAAGCATTTGTCAGAGACCTTCTTAAGCTATTTCTAGAGTACCCTAGAAAATAACCTCATCATCCTTGATATTAAACTTTTTGCCCTCTGCTCTTTGTCAACTGAAGATGAGGCAAACACTACTGAAGAATATGAAAATATTGTCATTCAAGTTTTTTTCCTCCTCAATATTTTGAAAAGTGAGTAAGTCATGGGTGTTTGTACCGGTCTTACGGTGATTCTCAAGTATGAGTATCGATAGCTCCTCACCAAAATATCACATGAAGCTTCTTCACATGCAGCATGACACACAAGCCATCTCAAGAGTCCTATTCTTCCTTTCTACACCATTCTCATGGAGTAATATGAGTAGAAAACCATGTCCAATACCTTCCACTGCAAAACTCATGGAATCGGAGTTCTCAAACTCTTGCCATGGTCCTTCGTAGGGAAATTGGTGTTTACACCTCGAATTTGAATGGCCAGCTGCTTTATCAACACTCATATGTGTCTTCATTTTTTCTAATGAATTCGACCCGCGTGTATCTTGAGAAATCATCAACACAAACATATACATACTTCTTTCCTCCAATGCTCTAAACTTGCATTGGTCCCATTAAGTCCATATGAAGAAGCTCCAATACTCTCTCTAATGGTGTAACCACTTGTTGTAATAGCTGGTGGAATTACTGAAGTCTAATTTCACCTGACATTCCCCACAGATAGTTTCTTTTACCACCAGTTTTGCAGACCTTTGTAACGGCTTTTCTTGGCATCGGCTATTGGATGTCTTATAGTTGCTAAGCTTTGTGCTATAGTTCAAGATTCTTGAATCATGCTTCGATGTGAGCTTTTTGTGGAGTCCATGATCTAGTTCCCTACATAATAGTTTGATCACGACTGTTCACATAGCATGTTTCTTTGCTGAAATGCAACCTTCATACCATTGTCACACGCTTGACTAACATCACGAGATTTGTAGAAGTATCAACCAATACATCTTCTAACTCAAAGTAAACAACACTAAATACCTTCTTTTTCCAATGATTCTACCTTTTTCACCTTGGCACTAAATCTAAATATAGTCATTCTGAGTTTCTATTTTGGATAGATAAGACTTATTACCAGTCAGGCTTCGAAACAATCGTCAAAATACCATCATGTCCAAAGTTATGTAGAGGTAGAAAAACAACATGACTTACAACAAAGCTCTTGTTTACCCACCATAATTTAGGGGTTGAGAGTACTTGCTCCTTCCTTTCATAGATTTTAAAATAGGGTTATATGTCCCTTTTCTTACATTGTAGCACCTCCAAGCAATCTCCCTCAAATTTGTAGCCATTTAGGTATATAACTGCAACCCATCTTCTTGTTGGTATCCTAACCTTTTCTTGTTATTTTCTTCAGAGAATCCTATCCCAATGTTATCCCCACTTTTTTCCCTTGTAAAAAAGAATCTCATCCAAAATGCCTATGGTTGAATTTATCATCTTCGATCCTTTGATCATGGTCCGAATTTTTCTTCAAGAATACAAATCTCAACCCCTTTGTTCCTCAACAAGCCTATTTGTTCTTATTCTTTTGCACTAGCTTACAATGCCCACCTCCTATAGTGTATGCATGTGGGGTTAGTTTGAACCACTTCTACAGAACATTATCCGATAATTGTCAATTATTTCGCAGAAGTCTCTCTCCTTCATCATTGATGTTATCCCAGGGATGATCACTACCGCTTGATCGACAAATATCTTCAAGTGGAGATCTTAATGTGAATGCAACAAAGTCGCTGACTTTGTCACCTCTTCCTGTTCATGAGAGTCATCATCAGATAAAAGTAGTAGCAGCTTTTTGATTGCTTCTTTGGCATATTGGAACATTCTACTTGAATGTGTCCAAAGCCTTCACATCTCTCGCATCAGATACTCTTTTCCTTTGTTTTGTCACTGACAAACCACCTTGATCCTCCAGATTTGAAGTTATTCCATCCCTGTCACCCTGCTTGTCATTGACACCAGAATTGTTACCACCGCACAGATCTGCAGTTAAGGCTCATAGTCTCAAGAAGGTCTTCCCCATCTTCCTCTTCACAACTTGCTTTTAAAGCTATCCCTTTCTTCCTGTTTGACTATGAAGATTCAGACATCATCTCAAAGGTAGTGAGATTTCTTATTAATTCATCAATTCTCATGGTTGTTAGATCCTATGCTTCCTCGATGGCTGTGACCTTGTGTAAATTGGGAAAGAAGTTCTCAACACCTTCTAATGAATTTTTCTACATTGTCATAGGTTCACCAAGTGCAAAAGACTCATTGGCAATGTCTTTGATTTTATGATTTCCAAGTAGCAATAGTCTCATCTTCTCTCCATTCTTAGTCTCCCAATCTTTTAGTTAATTGTCATAGCCTTTGACATTCTTGCCTTATGAGTACCTTCATAGGTTGTTTCCAAATCTCCCAAGCTTCTATATAGCAACCGTGGAAGAGTCGATCATTTTCAAAAACTTCAAAGATCAATGGTACATAATAAAGCATTAACAACCTTGTTATTTCCTGTATCATTCATTCGACTTCTTAAATAACAACAACAATTCCTTGGGTGTTATTCTTATAGAGATGTCCATCCAGCCGAGCACAATCTTCCAAGCTTTTTGTGTCAACGATTCCAAGAATGCACTATCTTGGCTTTCAAGGATAATTTGTCCCATCAAACAGTGGGAATGTGTGATTGAGCCTCTTTCTCTAAGTTCCTTCCATTAGTTCACCCAGATCTCACTTAATATGTCGAAAGTGCTCGCTTTTGATACCAATTGACAAGTGTGAACTACTTCCTATAATGACTAATGACTCCAATAGTCAAGGACGTTGGTAATGACCACACCCAAAAATAACGCAGAAGACAATAATGTAAATAGCACACAATATGGTAACCCAGCTTCAGTATCAATGTAGCACCCAGTTTAGCCGCTTTTCTGCTGAAGTATTTCACTATATCTTCAAGAAATTACAAGCAAGTACTTTACAATCTAATATATCAAGTATTCTTCTTTTGCCCTACTCTACTCCAAAAGAGCAAGAAATGTCTAGGCTCCCTTAACTTATATCCTCACGCCAATTTTCAAAGGTTCGACTTACAACGTTTTAACAAAATAAATCTCTCAAGGATTGTTATAATGAAATGTCATAATCAATCGTTGATTAATTAGAAGTTTAGAGAATTTTTCTAACACAAAACAGCCTACACTAAACTCTCAATATTAGATTACAAAATACAAGAACATTCTCTATGAATAATAAAATATGAGGCACACTTCATAGCTTGTGTTTGAGCTTAGTGTATGAAACATTAGGGCTACGATATTTAATAAGTAAAGTATTTAATTTGAACTCCCTTAATAAAACGAGTCTCAACCGACTCCATCACTTGCCATATGCTCAACGATTTGATCTTCAAGGAATACCCTTTAATTGAAAACAAGATCTTCATTGAATTACAAAGTTTCCTTATTCGCACAACTTCTCAAATTGAATTTTAACAAATTCGAAGTACAATCTCTTCTTGATCACGATCAATCTCCTTGAAATAATATCTCTTCAAGCAAGTGAAACACCTCGTAGTCTTACTGTTTTAACACTTGGACGAAAGCATAATATCGAGTACCCTTCTAGTTGTTATAGACCAACTGTTATAATAATGGTACTCATCGTAAAAAAACGTCATCCAACATCTCACCCCAACATGAATGTTAGGGTAATAGTCGAGTGGGTTGGACACGAGTCTGGTCCATGTATTGGGTCATAGTTATTATCATTCGGTTTAGTGTCTTTGAGTCTCCTCTACCTCCTCTATAAATGGATACACTATTGTACTTTATACAATATTTTATATTACTCTATTATTCTTATCATGATATCAAGAGCATAAGATCCTGATATTGTTTAAGTTGTTTTTTCGCCTTTTGTTCTTTGAACATTCATATATTATTCTTATTTTCATAATTTTATTATAAGTCGATCGAGTGCTATGTTTTTTTCTACAAAGGCAAGGGGTTGAACTACCTGTTTGGTTGTCACTTTAGTTGTCCTTTTTCGATAGTCCGGCGAACAATGGATTTGTGCACTAGTGTCTCTATTTTTGGAGATTACTATTTTAATATTGTGTTATTTAAGAGATCAATATTGGATATTGGAGAATTTGAGAAAATAGCGTACTTTTCCTACAGATGATTATATTTCTTTGTTGCATAAAAGGTTACTCGTCCAATAATGTTTGATCATCTAGCATTTTCATCTTGTATCAAAATATTTAATTTTTTACATTTTCAATTTTATTTGTTCATATTTTTTTCGGCAAAATATCATGCAGCCAATGTTTTGATTTTTTGGTAACGTTTTTTCCGTCGACATATTTCCGACTAGTTAATGGTCTGGCGACGTATTTTCGCCTATTACCATATGAAGAATGATGAGTAATATAAATATTGTATTTCATTTAAAAAAATTCATCAATATATTTCTCCCTCTATATTTTATCAATTTGTCAATTAATTGAGGTCCTTAGTGCTTAATTTTTGTTGGGAGACATCCTACATTGGGAGCATATCCAATATAATACTCCCAATCCAATATGATATATTTCTTCTCTGCTTTGCTGTAGAAGTGACTTATCATATCATGGTTTTATATTCAATTTCAACTTAAATTAAATTAGGGATTAAAGTGGATTTTTTTTTTCATTATTAGAGGCTATTTACTTATATATCACTCATTTAGTTTGATAATATTGCAACTGACATATATTATTTGAGATAATTTCTGATAATTAACTCTATTTAAGAACATAATCTTTACTCCCTCCACTTATTTTTATTAATTTTACAATAGATTATTATACTGTTAATCTTGTTATGATTGGATTTGGTGGTTATAGCCTAGCCACGGTGCTTCCTGTTCATTTGTTTGCAAAAATTAAGAAAAATTAAAAAATACATACTTGTACTTGTTAAATGGGTATATAAATAACAGCCATAATATTATATTATATAAACTTTTTTTTTCACTTTACCCATAAAATAATAAACACTTTCCCAATTGAAATTTAAGAATTTCGAATAAAGTCCACTTTCAACATTAATCTATGATTTTATTATGGAATTAGGGGTGATATGTTGGATGAGTCAATTTGCAGTAACTTTTTTCATTTTGTCTTGTACTCATTTTCTGTCGCCGGTTTAGTGGTGCATCATTACTTTGGACTCCTCAACAAGTAGTGGCGTTCTTAATTAATCTTCTAATCCCCCTCTTGCATGGAAAAGATTGAAAAATAAAATGAAAAGATGCTACTGTCTTATTGTTTTGTTATTTATTGTCACAGTTTACCGATCCTTTGTTTTTGACAAGTAGCTCCTTGTGTGGTGTCTTCTTTAATTTGATATATAGAGGTCCCAATAAAATTTAACCGTATGCTTAGTGGGTGTGCGGTTATATACTTATTATTATAGTTGGGCCACTTGGCGATTAAGTGGTGCTCATGTTCATCGTTTTCAAGTTGTTGGTCCATCACCGATTGACATACATATTAGTAATGTTGAAGTAATTTTTAATACGGCTTGTTGAATATACCACAAATCGGGTTTTTATAGGCTAATTCAGAAGAGATGAGGACTTGTGGTTGGGGTGCAAATCCCCACCCAAGTCCCAATTCAATGAGAAATAAATTAGAGATATTTTGTGACTTGCATCGGAAGATGACAAGTCGAGATCAAATACCCAAAGGTTCTTGATGGCTTGATTTAGAATTACATCGAATATATATATCGGAGATGCTAAGTCCCGACAGTTGATGATTTGGAGTCCAGAAATTTCTATGGACTTGAACGAGGAGATACAAGTTTGTTGAGGTGAGATGTTAGATAAAGTTTTTTACATAATGAAATGCAGCTATTATAACGGTTAATTACATAACAAATGGAAGGGTACTCAATATTATCACGTGCGTCAAGTGTTAAAATTGTAAAATTCATTGGTGTTTCAACACAACTTTGAAGGAATATTATTTCATAGAGATTGATCCTGATCAAGAAGAGATTATACTTCGAATTTGTTAAGATTCGATTTGAGAAGTTGGACAAATAAGGAAACTTTGTGATTCGATGAAGATCTTGTTTTCAACTAAACGGTTTTACTTGAAGATCAAGTTGTTGAGCATATGGCAAGTGATGGAGTCGGTTGTGACTCATTTTATTAAGGAAAAGTTTTTTAGTCCAAATCAAATACTTTCTATTTTTGAAGACCGTAAGTACTAATGTATCTCTGCTATATAAGGAGTTCAAACACAAGCTATGAAGTGCGCCTCACATATTATTATTCATTGAGAGTATTCTTGTGTTTTTTGAGCTATTATTGAGAGTTTAGTGTAGGTTGTTTATGTTAGAGAGAAATTCTCTAAATTTACAACCCCAATGTCACGATTGATTATGACAACTTTGTTATAATCGGCGAAATTTATTTTGTTAAAATATTGTAAATTAGAATCTTGGGAGAGTGTTGATGTAAATGATAGAATTTATGGAGGCGCAGACGTTACAGAACATTTGGAGTAGAATAGGGCGTAGAAAGAATGTGGTGTATTCGTATAAATTACATTTGCTTGTAATTTCTTGAAGATATAGTATGAAATCCTTCCTTTGGACAAGTTGCACCCCAAGCCCAGGTACTCATTGCCCTTTATTTAAAGTTACCATATTGTGTGTCATTTACTTTATTGTTTTGCATTGTTTTTCTGTCATTACTGACTATCCTTGTTGTTGGAGTATTTCTTGATACATTTATGGAATAGTTATTTTTAAATTAGTATCGAGGCTGAGGCTTCGATATATAAGAGAGTGAGATCTAGGTGAACAAATGGAAGGAATCAAAGAAGAGCTTGATGCTTTACATTCCCAGCTGTTATTTGATAGGATAAATTATCCTCTTTGGAAAACCAAGATAGCTAGATTCTTGAAATGCATTGACATGAAAATTGGAAGAGGATGTGCTCGGTGGATGGACATCTCCCACTCAGAATAAGGCTCAAGGAGTTGTTGTTGTTAGAGAGAGGTTGAATGGACAAGCTGATGAAATACGGAAAATAGCAAGGCTCTTAATGTCATGATGCATCTTTGTTGATCTTTAAAGTATTCAAATTAATTAGCTGCAGCAGGTTGCTAAGGAAGCATGTGAGATTCGAGGAAATAGACTTTTCAAAATTTTCGAGAGTTAGAATGTCAAGATTGGAATAATTAACTACGATATGAGAGACTCTAAGAATGGAGGAAGATGGGACCGTTTACTCTTTAACTCAAAAATAAAAAGACAATGCAAATGAGTCTTTTTGCCTTTAGTGAATCTATGAGGAATAAAGCTGGTTTGAAAGATGCGACTCTTCCATGAGATTCTTTGCTGAGTCCACGACCATTGAGGAACCACATGATCTAATAACAACCATATCAACCATTAGAATTGATGAATGAATGAGGAAATCTCGGTACCTTTGAGATGATGTTTGAATCTTACGAATCAAACAAGAAGAAAAGGATATCTTTAAAAGCGAGGAGTATGAAGATGAAGATGTGGAAGATCTTCTTTGAGATTATGAGCCTCCTTGCAAAAAGCTTTTAATAAAACTACGAGAAATGCTTTAATAAGAAATCCTATTAAAGGGTAACAATCACAGGGTCAATGATAAGCAGTGACAAAGTGGAAAAACTCCAAATCTAGAGGATCAAATAGTGGTTTTAATTAGCAAAATAAAGGGAAAGGGTATACAATGCGAGAGAGAATGTGAAGGTTTGGACTATTCAGAGTAGAATGTCGATTAAGTCAGAAGCAATCCAAAGTTATTACACCACTTTGTCATTAGTGACTCACGATGAAGAGGAAGGGAGTGATACGAAATCGGCAACTTTATTGCCTTCGCGTCTAAGATGCTCACGGAGAAGGGCACATCGATCAAGCGCCAGTCATCCCTCTGACATCGGTGATGATGAAGAAGGCTTAATGAGGAAAATTGATGGCCCATTGCTCGGATATTTATTTCATGAAGTGGTCGAACTAACTTGAGGCATATACTCACAGGGGAGAAGGCGGGCGTGGTGTACTAGTGTAGAAGAATCAAGAACTAACTAGGCTTGTTGAGGAACAAAGGGTTGAGATCTGTGTTCTTGAAGAAAAAAATCAGGCCATGATCAAAGGGATCAAGATGATGAATTCAAGCACCGTTGTTTTGGATGAGATTCTCTTTGAAGGGAAAAGAAGTGGGGATAACACTGGGATTGGATTCTCTAGAGAAAATAGCAAGAAAAGGCTGGGATCACCAACTAGAAAATGGGTTCTGTTGAGACAAAAATAAGCTAAATATGAAAGAGGAAGATTGCTTAGAGTGCTACCATTGTGGGAAAAGAGGGACATATCGCCCACTTATTGCTATAAATCTATGAAAAAGGAAGAGCAAATATAACATAAAGGGGACATATAGCCCTTCTTTTTACCCACCTAAATTATAGTGGGTAAAGAGAAGACTCTTTAATGAAGTCATGTTGTTTTCGAGTTCTCTAAAAACTCTTTGCTGGACATCTGAGGATGATATTTTGGTTTGTGGGTCTTGGGCGTATGATTGAAGTAATAAGTCATGTTGTCAAAATAGAAAGTCGGAAGTGACTATGTTACTTTTGGTGTAGGTGAAAAAGGTAGAATTATTAGAAAAAGAGGGCTATTAGTATTGAAGGGTTGTTAGTATTGGAAAGAGTGCCTTTCGCATTAGAAGATGTGTTACTAGTTGAAGATCTTATTGCAAATCTAATCGTATTAATCGATTGTGCGACAATGGTATGAAGGATAACAACAAAGAAGCATGATATGAACAATTCAGTGATCAAAATATTATCTGACTGACTATATCATCATGAAAGAGCTCTGTCAGCGAGGATTCAAGAAAATTTACATTGAACTATGGAACAAAAGTTTGAACACACCAACTATGGAAGCATTCAACAAGCGATATAAAGGAAGTTATGCGAGCTGATGGTAAAGAGACAATTGTGGAGGAATGTCCCTTTATTTACAATAGGTGGTTACCCATTTAGAGTGTTAGACTTCTCCGTATATGGACTTAATGGGACGATGCTAGTTGAGGAGGATTGGAG
Source organism: Lithospermum erythrorhizon (assembly GCA_019722365.1). Taxonomy (NCBI): domain Eukaryota; kingdom Viridiplantae; phylum Streptophyta; class Magnoliopsida; order Boraginales; family Boraginaceae; genus Lithospermum; species Lithospermum erythrorhizon. The sequence continues at coordinate 30,119 of JADFUC010001931.1, forward strand.
GAAAGAAGTATGTACATGTTTGTGTTGATGATTTCTGAAGATATACGTGGGTAGAATTCATTAGAGAGAAATCAAACACATTTGAGGTATTCAAGCAGTTGGACATTCAAATTCAGAGAGAAAAGGGTGTAAACATAATTTCCATCTGAAGTGATCATGGGAAAGGTTTGAGAACTCAGTTCCATGAGATCTCTGCTCCTATTTCTCCACATCAGAATAGTATTGTCGAAAGGAAGAACATGACTCTTCAGGAGATGGCTCGTGTCATCTTTGCGTGCGAGAAGATTCTTGTGAAACTCACAGGCCGAGGATATCAACACAACATGTCATATTCGTAACTTGATGCTTTCTGACAGTCTGAAACACACTGACATATGAAATATGGAGGGAGGAGAAATTGAATGCGTATTATTTTCATATTTTTTGGTAGTGCACATTCATCTTTGTTGATAGAGAGTAGAGACAAAAGTTTGATATCAAAAGGTGATTAGAGGATTTTTCTTTTGGGGTACTCGAGGAAATAGTAGAGCTCAGGGTCTACAACAAACACACTAGTGATGCAGAAATCTATAAATGTCAAAGGAATAGATCGAATACATACAGAAAGATTAAGATCATGAAGATGTCCCTCGATTGTGAATCACAATCAGGCGACCCGAACCAGATAAATCTTTGAACAAATTGTCAATCCATCGATCCGATAATGGGATTGAACACAAACACGCATTTAGAAGAATGACCACTGATAGCCAGGGTGGCGGTCAGATAGATGAAGGTGGCTACAAGGAAAAAGAATGATTGACTACGAGGAAAGATGGTCGGTCTACTTGAAAAAATATATTTTATTTCAAGAGTAGAACCAAGGATGTAAAAAGTAGCCTTGCTAGATGAACATTAGATCGATTCTATACAAAGTGCGTGCAGTTTGAGGAGGAATAATGTATGGGAGTTAGTACCTCGACAGGCAACTCTTATATAGTTAGACAAAATAGATATTTAACAACAAGTTTGATGAGTTTGGAATTTGTCACCAAAAATAAAGCTAGATTGGTAGCCCGGGGTATACTCAAATTGAGGAGTTTATTTTGAGAACTTGCGATAAGAAGACTTGGAAACCTGATTACTCTTGATTACAAACATCTGTGAAGTTTAAAATGTATGCGGATGAATGTCAGAGTACTTTCTTGAATGGCATAGTTCCAAGAAGTGTATGTGGAAGCGACCCGATAGATTCATTGATGCGGATCCATCGGACAAATGAGACTCAAAAAGTCTCTTTGGACTAAAAGCGAGCCCCGAGCTTGGTATGAAGAATTTGAAAAACTACCTCCTAAAGAATGGATATACAAGATGAGGGTGTGGATAATACTTTATTTATCATGAAGGAAAAGATCATCGATGGTTGCTCAAATCTATGTTGATGATATAATATTTGGAGAAGTGTCAAGGTGATTGGTAAAATAGTTAGATCGACATATGGAAGAAGGAATTCGAGATGAGCATGGTTGGTGAACTCAAATACTTTTGGGATTCTAGATCAATCGGATGGAGGATATCATGTTTATCTCACAAGCTAAATAAGCTAAAAATATTGTAGAAAAGTTTGGACTCGAGACTACGAGACTAAAGAACACCTTTGTATGTGAAGATAACGAGGATGAAGATGGGAGATGTGGATGCTCGGTGCTTATAGAGTATGATTGGGAGCTTACTCTACTTAACTACAAGTAGAGCTAACAGCTCGATACATTTGGAGTTTATTGTGCAAGATATCAAGCTGATCCCAAGGAGAGCCATCTAAATTTGGTCAAAAGGATACTTAAGTACATTCAAGGTACTTTCAATCATGGTTTACTATATACTTTTGATACTAACAACTCTCTTGTTGGATATTGTGATGTTGATTGGCAAAATACTAAGGACAAATAGTACCTCTAGGGTTGTTTCTTAAATTAGGTAATAACCTTGTTCATGGTTTTAATAGCAAAATTGTAATGTCTTATGCCTCTGAAAATTTGAGTATATTGTTGTTGGAAGTAGTTGCACCGAATCATGATCTGTGTGATTGATAAATAGCAATTATCAAATTGTTATGACACAATTTTGAGAGCCAAGTGTTATAACAATTGGATGGTGATGGCTCAGCAGTTACTTTTTGGAAAGGGCCGGTTGCTCGAGGGAGTTAAATGTTTACTGACTTTTTAGGAGAGTGTGGGAAACTGATTTTCTCTCACCGCTTATATACACTCAACCATTCATACAAATCATACTTACGATTAATCACTCTACCTCTTCACATTATAAAAGCACTCAAACGGAAAAAACTCTCTCAAATCCTCACCAAAATAAAAATGCTTCACCCAAGCATCTTCGTTCGTATAACAATGGTGAGAACTTGTGGGTGAGTGACCTTCATGATCTAGTAGTAAAGACAAATCGGACGGGTCTCTCTAACAAAGGGAGAAATCACCTAAAACTAAACATGTTGGTGAAACATCCGGTGGAGAGCCTATTCCGTTGCGGGTGGTTCCACCGAGAGTATAGACGAGGAAAGATCCTCCGGTGGACAAACACTTTATCTTGCAAATTTCTGATAGGACAATGTTGCCCATGATCAACAAATCAGTGCATGGAGATCAAATTCAGCCATAGCATAACATTGTTAGTCGGAGAAGACATGCGAGTCCCTTCAATTGTGGGCGACAACTAGTAAGAATAAGTAATCCTATTTCTAATTTTTGTAGAAAGGGTGGGTAGTCTTGATACTACAATTAGTCGTATAGGGGTAGTAAGAGGGTGAAACATGTAGATAGGGTTGTCGATGATGTAGTTGTTGGTGCTCAACACCTTGGTATTGAGAATGTTGGTGGTGAGAGGATGTTCTGAGAAAATGTCGGAAATGTAGAGGTATCGATCAAAATTATCGAGGGCCAGCTGCGGATGAAAGGCTTAGTGATCGTCTTCTAAGACTCATTATTACGTGGACCCGGCTATGGTTGAAATCTTAAAATGACATGAAGTCGGATAAAGAAAGGGTTGTTAAGAAGGTGCTTCCGGAGAGGCAGATTAAAAGAAGCTTGAGGAAATAACTTGGGTTCTTTGTTGGGCATGTTAAGAGAGATTCATAATATTTAGCCAGATCCAATTTTGTTAGTAGTAACATTGATTATCACATGGAGAATCGGGATGAAAAATGATGTAGTAGTGGTCTCTTACACCCATTGGTAAGAATAGAGTAGGATGGGACTAGTGTGCTGTGAAGAAGAAGAGAGGCTGCTAGGTGTGGGAGTTTGATGTAAGAGGTGATGAGGGCCCTCTTGAAGGCGTGGGCGTAGGGAGGCTGGAGAGTTCATTTGAAAAAAGGAAGGCGATCCAAGAAAGGCAAAGGGAAAGGCCAATAGGCCAAGTCTTGATAAATAGCAGAGACCTAATCCCGAAAAGAAAAGGGAGTTTTCATCTGCGAACCCAAAAGTCACATTAGGGATGATAGATTTGTCATGAGATTATGCCGATGAGTTTGAAGGAGGATATTCTTTGAGATCCTCAGAAGAGATCAAGGGTGGCGAAGAAATATGACAAACGAGGCAGGGTCAATAAAAGGCCAGTTACCAAGGATGTTCTGATCTACCCAACCGTGGGAGTGGATTTGACTCACGAGGAGCATGAGGGCGGATGAAAGTTAAGTATGTGCAAAAGAATATCCTTCGAGAGAGATACGTATCGACATCACCTACAATAATCTGACATACATTGATATACTCGAAGTGCGAGGTACTTGTTGTTGGATGATATTGGTCCACATTGGCCCAAAGGTGGTCATGGAATTTGTCAATGCAATCTTTGTTGATATTCAAGTCGTAATAGTCCCATTGTTCCACAGTGAAGTTGAGGACATTTTAATTTCGATCGTTATCAACAAACACTATGGGATGAGAAATGATGGAATCAACTGAGGTGCTACTCTTAAAGTGGTGATATCATGGGGAGGTGACAAGGAAGGCTTTGGAGCATGGCTGCGAGGTCAACCGAAGCTTCTTCTTTGAGCTTGAAATATGATGTACTCCTTGAGGCGCCATAGTAAATCTTGTGCTTACTTGAACAACATCAATGTGAGTGAAGCTTTGGGAAAGGTGTTGTCTTGAGATTCGGACGAGAATTAAAATTGGAAAGGTGATCTTTGATCAAATTGTGGATCCTCAGTGGTACCAATCGGGAAGTCTATTGGCTTTCCTAGTTTGATATGTAACTATTTGATTGATAAGTGGAATTTATACTTACTTTTGATGCACTTAATTTCTTTAATATATAGTTTTTGAGGATTTTTAATGTCAAAAGCAGTTGAATTCTACGCTTTACTAATTATTGACTTGTTGAGATAAAGTTAGGATTTATTGAATAAAATGTGTTGAAATCAGTAATTTGTTGTTCTGTCTTTGTGCATATTTTTAATATACTTATTGCACGAATTTTACAGTGAATTATATGCTGAATTAAAGATAAACGAGTTCTTTTTCCATGAAGATATTATATGTCTCAATTGACAGAAGGATGAAAGAGTTACAAAGAATTTACTAGCAAGGTGTCCAAATATGACCAGTTCGTGATCATTGAACTATATCTCGAGTTATGAGTTGAATTTCGAGAATATTATATTTTTCCTAGATAGTAGACTCGAATATCTTTCCATTGAGACAAAAAAATCAGCTAATTCGAAGTCCTGGAGCTCAAGTTATGAATTTTGCAGAATCGAAATTTTGAAAAATTATATGAAAAGTTTCTAATTGAAGTCTATCTCTCATGGACGAAAATAGCAACCATAAAACCCTATCTTAGCTTATAAATACTTGTTTTTAGCACAAGAAGAGGATCTCTTACATTATCATTCTAGTTTTAAATCTAGTTTTAATTCATGTCAATTTTTATTCATTGCATTATGTTTTAATTTCTTTAGCATAGAACTATGGTGTAATTTATTTTCATGAAATCAATTTCTCTTTTGAATTGAAATTTATGATTCCATCTCTATTATTTTTGTATTATTGTTCTTAATTATTTTTTATTAACTGATCATTAGTGAATTGTTCAAAATATGTTGCATATCTTGAAAGCAGAAATCATTGCGTATGGAATATGATGATATAAGCATGGGTTTGATACACGTAGGAAACCTCCAAAACTAATGTCCTATGCAACAGAAGGCCTTGATTTGTTACGTTCCTCTATTCTAAACCATCATAGAGATATAGTTGGTTTCTTAGTAGGAATAGTTTATTAATGCTTGAGAAAGATTAATAATATTAGGAGTGTGCTGGTTGATTAATTGAGATGGATGAAATTAAAATTCAATTGAGTTGATTGATGGATTGATATAAATAAACTTCATATGTTCTAAACTTGTTAATTTAGACTTGATTAATTGTTGAATGCATGAATTAATTAAGCAGTATAATTAGTCTTTAATTTATTTACCAAATAAGATTTAAGTTAATAATAACTAGTATTCAGTGAACGTAGTTATTGTGGGTTCGATCTTTACTTTTCTATTATACTACTTGACAAGACCAATTCAACCCGAAGCATAAAATTGTGTTGTATTCGTCAATCAACATCAAGGAGTCTTTGAAATCAAAAGATAGTCTTGGGGAGGATACTAAATCATTGACGTTAATGATAAGTCGATGTTTGGAAAGCATATTGCGGATGTGCTGTGAATTACAACGTCGGTTTGAGTTGTACTTGAGGAAAATTGCTTTACTATGGTTCAAGGCCTATGAAGAAGAAGCGCGGCAAGATCCGGGCTCCCAAAGGCCTTGTCCTCCCGGTGTCGACCAACCACACTTATTTAGGCAGCTCACATTCTCTTGAACAGCCGATCTTTGTAGAAACCTCTAAGTCTCTATGTAATTCTCTTCTTTGGGCATGTTTTTTGGGACAAGCCTGGGAATGTTGGTAGTATCAGTTTACATATGAGATTTTTTTAATTGTTTCAATGTCCAAGCGGTATTAACTTGATTGCTTTATTCAATGGATACATTAATGATCGTGTGTTTTACCGCTTGTTTTTCGCTCATGGAATTTGGGGATTTTTCTAAGAAATTACCCAAAGGAGTTGTTGAGTGAGATGTTGGATGAAGTTTTTCTACAATAGGTACTACTCTTATAGCGATTTAATTACATAACAAGTAGAAGGTACTCGATATTATGCGTCGTCCGAGTGTTATAGGCGTAAGGCTATGTGGTGTTTCATTTGCTTGAAGAGATATTATTTCATCTGATTGATCTGATCAAAGAAGAGTTTGTGCTTCGAATTTGTTAAGATTCAATTTGAGAAATTGTGCAAATAAAGAAACTTTTTGTTGATAGAAGATCTTATTTCGACTAAAGGTTTTTACTTATGAGATGGTTGTTGAGCATATGGAAGCGATGGAGTGGGTTGGGACTCATTTTATTAAGAAAAGTTTTTTAGTCAGAATCAAATACTTTTACCTTTTTGAAGACCGTAGCCTAATGTGTCCTGCACTTTATGTAAAGGAGCTCAAACCGACTATGAAATCACATGACATATTATTATTCATAGAGAGTGTTCTTGTGTTTTGTGAGCTATTATTGAGAGTTTAGTGTAGGTTGTTTTGTGTTAGAAGAATTCTCTAAACTTCTAACTAATGTATGATTGATTATAACACTTTTTTATAACAATCCTTGAGAGATTTATTTTGTTAAATCATTGTAAGTCGAACACTGGGAGAGTGTTGACGTGAAGGGAGTATTAGTGCCTAGGGGAATCTAGACTTTCTAGCTTATTTCAAGTAGAGTAGGGTTAGGAGGGAGCCTAGACTTACTAGCTTATTTGGGTAAGTGGGCGTAAAATATGAATTGGCATTATAAGTCCATGCTTGTAATTTCTACAAAGAATATAGTACTAATCCTTCAACTAGGCGGGATGCCCCAGGACTAGGTGTTATATTGTGCTTGAATTGAATTACCATATTGTGTATCATTTACTTTATTATTTTGCATTGTTTTGTGTCATTATCAATTGTCCTTGACTATTAGATCCTTTACTATTCACTATAAGATAGTTCACCTTTCAAAGTCTAACCATTGTCCACTATGCGAGAAGATTCTTAGATGGTTTAAGGGTAACTTTGCTTGGCCTATTAATAACCGTCAACACATTTTTTAGTCATATAGCCTAAATATTTGATATAGTGGAGCCATAGTTTTCTAGTTTAGGGGTTCCTGAATAGCATAAAAATTATATTAAATGAGGCGTAATTTGTTCACTTGTAATATGTTCTTATAAATTTATAGTGAAATCTGTTTTGGTTGCTTTACCCATAGATTAATCCTAACATTGTTATGAATACCCGTTACTTGAGGGTTAATGACCGTTCGATCATAGATGTTTAAAACCTTGACATTCGATCGCACATGTTTCAAAATTACTTATTCGATCACACATGTTTAAAATATCCATTTGGTCATTCCGTTAAAATGTCAAGCGAACTTTGACATTTTGGGAATCCAATGCATGTCATGTGACAAAATCTCAAGGAGTAAAATTAGCAGTTTCATGCGAGAAATTTAAAAAATATTAAAACAAATCAAAATAAAATCAGTATCCCAAATCGATTGTCAATTTGCCTAGTTGGGATTTCAACTTGATAATGATCAATTTCATTTCAAATCAATTTTTCAGTGCATTCAACTTTTTAGTCAATTATTTAGTATTGGAATTTTATTTCTGTTTAGGGATAACAAAATCCCAATGATTTACCCAGTGCATTAGTCGATTAGCTTGGAGGATCATTTTTTGGTGGTTTATATGTATATACTATGCTTTAGTATTATTGAGTTGTTTCATTGAGTTAGTTCACTTGATTACTGACTGAACATACATGACATCATGCACTCTTCCGCCTTGGCAGAAGTTAAAGTTATTGGGACTTAAAATTAACATGATATCAAATGAGTCGATTAAGATGAGTCGATGATGGTGGTGGTGGTGGTGGTGGTGGTGATAGTAGAGTGGATTATTTTAAATTTCATCGTATACGTGAATTAGCCAGTCATTTTAAATAGATGCCAAACTTTTTAGCTTTTTCGAATAGATGCATCGATGTATTTTTGGCCTTGAACTTTCGAAATGACACGAAGTTTTTAGGACAAAATTAATTTTGAAAAGGATAATTCATACCTTACTTGTCAAATTTTAAGTAAACTCACCCACCTACTCTTAAATTTTTATTTCAAACAAAAATAGTCAAGGTGGTGTGGTTGGTGATGGAGAAAGGAGGGTGTAGGTTTAGCGAGGTTTATTTGGTTTTTATTTGAAATTTTAATTAATGTTATAATTAATATTTTAAATAAGAAGTACCTTTTTGTAGAGGCATCTAAACTTTAGTGAATATTGGCATCAAAAATCAATTTTGTTGTAATGACACTGAATTTATACAAAATTTCCATCAAAAATCGATTTTTTAATTTGACTAAAACTTTGCCATGGAGTTAGGACGGTTAAAAGTCAAGTAAATCAATAACTCAAAAAATACGATTTTCAAAATTTGAGAATATTCAAAACTTTAGGTGCGTAAGTGTGAAAGTTTGGAAAAGTTCAAGTGGCTAGATGAAATTTACCTTTCAATATTAAAATCGTTTTTTTTTCAATTTTAATAAGTACAATTTTATCCTACCTAGACTTTGTCAACTCATGCACCTTTGATGCCCAAAATGTCAATGTTAACAACCATTTGAAATGACGAGGTGATAATCAGCCAAATAAATGGGGCGTCATTTCGTTCCAACTGAATTGGGCTCTTGAAAATGGATCGAGAGCGATGTCGTCACGGAATAAATGAACTTGGATCATACGGGTGGGCGAATGCAAAAGCCAAAGTTAAAAGGGTTGAAACATCATTTCGGTAAGAAGAAGGAGAGGCGGTTGCTGGATTAGCGGCTTAGTTCGGCTCAATTAAGGTGGCAATTAAGATTGTAATTACTCGGCCAGCAGCCAGGCCACAAGAGTAATTATTCGGCAATAAAAGAGCCATCAATGCTCGGCCTAGGTGATGATCGGATAGACTATAAAGGTAAACCCCTTGAAGACAAATCAAGTTAAGTTTACTTTTATCTACAAATTCTCTCTTTGAAGCCCAAAAATTTCTTTCGATCATTTCTTTGTCTTGTCGTCGGAGTGTTTAGGCTGACAACAGTCCTTGTTCTAAGGCCACATTTAGATAAGCCCGTGTGAAATTCAACAGAAGATTTGTGATCCCTAGCAAACACGGTGGGAGACTTGCATTAATAAAGTCACCGCCTCGACTCCACTATTACCATGAAACAAATGGTTGTAATGACATGCACTTCGGGAATGATAAGACTCCACTTGAGCAGAGCCGATCGACCAGGCCGCTGACTGATGTGTCCTCACAACAAGATGTTTCAAACCCTGAGCTATAGTATGCCTCACATATTATTATTCATAGGGAGTATTAACTGTGTTTTACAGGCTATTATTAGAGTAGTGTAGGTTATTTTGTGTTAGAAGTGCTCTAAATTCCCCAACTATTATGCGATTGGTATGACAACTTTTGTTATACTTGATCGGCAGAGATTTATTTTGTTAAAATGTTGTAAAATTAAGAATCTTTTGGGAGAGTGTTGATGTAAAATGATAGAATTTCACGGAGAGCCTAGACATTCTAGCTTATTTGGAATTAGAATAGAGGCGTAGAAAGAATATGGTGTATTCGTATAAATTATTTGCTTGTAATTTCTTGAAGATATAGTAGAATCCTTCCTTGGACAGAAGTTGCTTTAAACTAGAATTTCGTTACTTGCTTGCACTAGGTTACCATATTGTGTGTCATTTACTTTATTGTTTTGCATTGTTTTGTACATTGTCATTACCATTTATCATGTTTGTTGGGTCACTACTTTGGTCGCTATAGGAGTAGTTCACCTTTTCAATTGGTATAAGAGCAGACACTCAATATATAGAGTGAGATCTAGGTGAACAAATGGAAGGAATCAAAGAAGGAGGCTCGATCACACATTGCCCTCTATTTGGTGGGACAAATTATCCCTACTGGAAAGTCAAGATGACAACATTCTTGAGATCTGTTGACACAAAAACTTGGAAGGCTGTGCTCACTGGATGGGCAATACCATGTAATAGCAGCAAGGAATTGTTGTTGTTAAAAGAGAGGTTGAATGGATAAATTTGTTAGAAGAAAAAAGCTGTCACAGAAGAAATAACAAGGACTTACTTAATGCCATAATGCAATCTTTGTTGATCTTGAAGTATTCAAATTAATTAGCTCTTGCAAGGTTGCTAAGGAAGCATGAGATTCGAAATGGACTTTCGAGGTACTTAGAAGGTTAGAATGTCGAGGCTATGATAATTAACTACGATATGAGAGAGACTACAAGCATGGAGGAAGATGGGACCATTGCTACTTACAACTCAAAATAAAAGACAATGCAAATGAGTCTTTTTTGCATGAGTGAACAAATGAGGAGGAATAAGCTGAGTGAAAGGTCTTGAACTCTTCCCGAGATTTGCACCTGAGTCCACGACCATTGAGAACCACGCCCAGTCTAATCACTGACCATAACAACCATCAGGGTATTGAGATAGATAGAAATCTCAATGCCTTTGGATGATGTTTGAATCTTACGAATCAAACAAGAAGAAAGGGATATCTTTAAAAGCGGGATATGAAGATGAAGATGTGGAAGATCTTGCTTGAGGTTATGAGGCTTGCAAAAGCTTTAATAAAACTACGAAGCGCTTTAATAAGAAATCCCTGTGCAGTGGTACTTGATCTGTGGTCAATGTCAAGCGGTGACAAGGGGTGGAAAAACTCCAAATCTGGAGGATCAACCAGTGGTTTTAATCAGCAAAATAAAGGAAATGGTATACAATGCACGAGAATGTAGGATGCATTACATCCTTCACATGCGGAAGTAGAGATTATGCTGCGAGGCCTTTCCATCGACTTAGCCGGCCCGACACACTAAAGTCAGTTGCGGGGAACCTATGTGGGAAGGGTCGGCGGGGATGAATAGGCACTCACGATCACCATCAAACAAAGGGAGGCGGAATTGTGGCGTCCTTTCGGGGCTTGATTTGAAGACGGAGTTTAATTTGATACATGGAGCCAATCAAAAGATTGTTGTGATTGCCTTTGTGGAAAGAACTGCGTTTGAGCAAGTTCAAAGTCACTCCTCAAGAAGCGGACCCATGACTTGAAGGGCGTCAATCGCGGACCTAAAAATACATGCACGGATCAAGGAGGCGGAGAAAATCCTTAGAAGGTGCGCGAGAAGCGGCAGTGCGAAACGTCGATGCGGCCGAGCAGGCGGGAGTACGCGGAGCGGGGATCCGGGCACCTGCGGGGCCCTAACTCCCGAAATGGCGTCAAAGAAGTGCCTTGGCTCCTCGGGGGATCGAAAGCGGAAGGAGGTGAAAAGTTGGAAATTAGTGCCGGCCTCTCACGAAAACCTCGGCCGGGGAATGCATTCACGGAGATTGAGGATAAGCGGTTGTTGCGCTGACCACCTCGGCAAAAGACCCCATAAAAAGGGATATGACTAAATCCACGCGCGACATCATAAGGATCATGGGCATGATACCCGGCGGCGCGGCACCTAAGGATAAGTAATAGAAAAACTCATCCATAGAGGGCGGTGAAGGATTCGTCGACAAAAGACTCGGGCGTGAATAGATGCTTTGATAAGGACAAGTGAGATCCCCAGACGGACCTCTAACATCATAGGAGGGTGATGTTATCTGCAGGGCAGGAGCGGTGGAGGCATGTTTGTGGGCGACATCCTATTTTTTGGATGCATATCTCGAGTTGAGGGATGAGCGGTAGATCGGGGCCGATCGCCAGCTCCCACAGTGGGGAGTAAAGTCACGTGGCGTGAGTCTAAGTCGGTAACCTCATGGTCACGATGGGCTTGCATCCTGACAAGCCGCAGGGAATATGGTGGAGTTCACTATTGTGGACATGGCGAACGGAGCCTATAATAAGTCATGGCCTTGGCTGTCGCGTTGAGGTGGTAGTGTCCCTTATACATCTAAAGATGAAGTTCCCAACGTGGCATGGGCGGAAAGATACAAGGCTAGAAGAAGACACGAGATCTTATGCGCCTAAACCAAATGGATAAAAGCACAAGCGGAAATGGGCTCACATCTCGGGGAGCCGGAGGCTAATGGATCGGAGCGTGTGCACCACAAGTCCCGGAAGAAAGCCCCGAAGGCGGCTACATGAGGAGATTCGAGTATCTAGGTGTGATAAGAAGGATCAAGCGAAAGTCTTCAAGATTGGCACAACCTTTGGGGAGGCGCTTGAGCACGAGGCTATGCTCATCCAGTCCTCGGGAATATCGGGATATCTTAATTGGGAGCCAAAGGACATGCCGGGGTATACAGGTGTCATTTCTGCGGATGTATGTCGATCCACATTATAAGCCCATTAAGCGGAAAGGACCTTCTCGGTGGAGAAAGGAGGCCATCAGGGAGGAGGTAGATAAAGCACTAGGAACAAAGGCGATCAAGAACTCTTGTTTCCCGGCGTGTTTAGCTAATGTGATGCTTCCAGTTCAAGCTTTAATGAGACACAGACGTGTGCACGGACCTCGCGGCGTCAAGCAAGCTGCGTGAATGACTATTATCCTGCACTAATATTAATATACTAGTTGACTCCACTTGGTGGGTATAAGGTAGTTCGCCCCGAGAAGGAAGCACGGCATTTGATGGGAAGGATAAATTTTGCCTTGAAAAGGTTCGTATCCCAGCAAGGGATCGAAGTTTGACCTTCTTGGCGCTATCCAAGAGGGAGAGAGCGAATGGACTCCGACGTGAAAATCATTTATTGAAAGTACCCTCTGAGTCAGCCAGCTATTAGCACGATTCTTCCAGGGGCTTCTTGCGGCTACATCTGGCGATCTCAGTGGCTTAGTAGTGTCTAAATCAAGATGAGGACAAGATCCAAAAGGTCGATTACTCGTGAGTGGTCGTAAGAGGGGTTGGAGCAGTATCCCTTAGCAGAGAGAGTGGTGTATGCCGATTGTTCTTGCCACAGGCCCCGAAGCCATACTTTGGGCGCATCCGATAAAGGTAGACACGGACCCGACATGCAGGAGGCCGGGTATTGGAAAATCCCACAAGCAGATCTGGCCGGATAGTCAAATGGCCTATAGAGGCGGATGAATTTGATCTTCGGTAGAAGGTGCGAGATGATATAAAGGCCCAGGACAACAGCGGACTTCATGGTTAGATAGCCACCCATGAGCGAGAGAACATGGCATCCGAGTTAATCCAACCTAGTGGAGGCTGTGAGCAAGGGATACAGTTGTTATCACGTGGGCGGTCTGAGCAATCCGCTTGGCTCAAGGCGGGGATCCTATGTGGTCTCAGAGGGCGACAAAATCAGGTATGCCCTAAGGTTCGCCTTGTGACCACTAATAATGATACGGAGTGAAGGACTTGTCAATGGTCTTTCATTAGCAAATTCTTTAAGGGCGAATGGCGTCCGTATAAGAGCAGTTCTCGTTGGTGGACCATGTGAAGGGGATTTTAAAATTGGCGAGACAAAGGAGAGAAATTTGGTAGGATATCTGCGAAGGGTTTGAAATTGGCCGGACTTTTCGATCACATCACATAGAGCATGTTCGAGAGGAATGAGGCCCGGATAGGCTATCTTAAGCGCGCGACAAGTATGGGACCTCCCGGATTCCACCAGCTGTCTTGATAGGTGGCGGAGGAAGCCTTCCGGATGAAGGAAGTAAGGGATAATGCCTCGGAGGTAGGGGAGACTACAGACCATGTAGTATTGTTGGAAATGGAGTGTATCTTGATTTCTTTAATTATGCCCACACTACAATTGTTATAACAATTCATTTACTAGTTTTAGCTAAATGAGATTAGCCAACTAAGTGTTCAATAATAGTAATTGTAAAATTACTAAATATTTCATGATAGTATCGGGGTTATGCGAGATTACTAATCCATGCATAATCATTATTATAATGGTCAATAATATTTATTATACAACTAATATTATCTAAGCCCAAAGGTCGCTGTACGTAGAGTGACATTGAGTTTTATTTCATGTATGAAATTAAATAGTGATTGCTAAATTGAGACTTGATTGAAATCAGCAGATAGTCAATCGAAAGTTTTACATTGATAATCCTGTACAAGTTGCACGAGACCGAATCAATTAACTTCTTTAGTTTAATTGGCATTTAGTTGATTAATGGTTTTTAACGAGTTGACTTATTAGTTAACGAATTAGTATTAGGGTTAAAAGGGGGTAGGCTATATAAAGGGTTTATAAGATGAAAACCTAATCATCTTCTCCACCATACCGCTCATAGCCTCGGTTTCCATACCGAGGGCAAAAGCAGGCCTTTTGGCTTGGGTTTTATTCTCTGATTGTTCTTAAGGTTCTAAGCGAATCTAATCGGCGATTCGGCCGCTCCTCGTGTGGACCAATTTAGGCATCTACCTTTTGCAGTCTTTAATTGCTAGGGAAATCAAAGGGAGACTTCGTGAAGTGCTCATTTCATATATATATATATATATATATATATATATATATATATATATATATATATATATATTTGTAATTTAATTACTATACATTTTTGAATGATCCTTTTATGCTATTTGTGTATGTTTATGAACAAGTTTTTGCATAAATTTCTAACGAGTATCAGGTATCATGGTTACTACGAGAGCCGAAGTCCTTCCGAAGATCCGTGGTATTGAAAAATACAAGGTAGAGCTTGAGGTATACTTGTTGAATGAGGAGTCCTGCGAGGTCCTTCGGGGCCATTGCTAAAGTCGTCACTGGGAGGAAGAATTTGATGGCGGTAGGAGATGTATGTAGAGTATGCGGAAGCCGCATCCCGATAGAAGATCGACACGGAAGATCCTCGATGGGGTATTGGCCATACGTAGCCAAGGATGCGGACGTATGCGGAGTGCGGGCTACGTATGGAGGCGTACCATCATCCCTCGTAGGCCTCCGCGCGAGATAATTACCGTACTTTGTCCGGTGCGCCTGCAGTGGGGTGTTGATATAGTAGGAGACCTCGAGGGCGCTTCCAGGCAAAGAGGTATACAATTTGGCTGATTAGACTACTTCACTAAATCGGTAAAAGCCAAGCCGCTCGCAGCGGGGATCGGGGAAGCGGGGTGGCCACCCGGTTAAGTGAGGAGATGCTTCATCCGGTTCGAGGGGTGCACCAAAGGTCTTTAGTCGCGATAATGGGGCCAGTTCACGGTAAACAGATTGAGGATTTATGTTAGAGAAATTTGGATATAGAACACCGGACTTCCTCAGGTATGTCATATCCGAACTTGATAGGCGGTGGAAGTAATGAACAGTAATTTTCAAGGGGTGTCGAAGCGGCTCGAGGAAGGAGGGGTTGTTGGGACGAGGCTCCCAGCCGGTACTTTGTAGTCCTTTTGGGCGACCCAAATCCATCGCGAGGAGGCCCCGCCCGATTTGGTGTATGGATCCGATGCCTGTTGCGGTGGAATTTATTTAAAACCTGACTCAAGTATCATATTATGACAATTTAGCCAATGAAGCGGGGATTGCGGGTACCGGCTTGGACCTATTGGAGAAAAACGGGTTGCCGGGGTCAAGCGATTGCAAGTACAAGGGCAAGGTAGCAGCTCGCTAAAACAAAAGGGTTCGGGCTAGAAAATTCACGGTGGAGATGCGGGTCTCGAGCACGACAAGCGTCAGCCGTGGAAAGATCGGCTGGAGTCTCAGTCGGCCCGCGGAGGGCCCACGTAAACTTTGTCGAGTTGTAGGGCCGATCACGTATATTTGAGAGAAAACCTTGAAGGGCACTAAGTAAAATCATAAGCATACACGAAGAATATACTACATATAAGCCGTACTTGTTATTTGCTTTCTTATAGAATAAAAGGCTTGATTCATTTAAAATTATCTTGGTATTCAAAAAGTTCTGTAATGGGTAGAGTATTAATTATGCGGATGCACAGAGTAGACCACAAAAAATTGGTGCTAAATCTATACAAATATTTGAGTATATCCTACCGCCCTTTGATTAGAGAACTAAATTCCGTTCGTTGAATTAGAAGGAGTTACAGGTAAAAGAGATGTCCCGTATATAATCTACTTGTCCCGCGGAAGGTCAGCGTCCCGTGCATGAGGCGTAGGGGAGGATCCGGGACACGGACTAAGGCATAGAAAACTCTTTGGTATGACCCCTAGCCATAAAGCGGCTGGGATCTCACTTGACCGGAAGGTGAGGTGAGCCCGACCCGACATGGAGGAAGAATTATATTAAATAAACCCCCCCAAGGAGAAGGGGTATGGTGTTGTCAAAATTGCACCCCACGGGGTACAGCTGCATGCTCCTCGGCCATGGAGTGTTGGACTCCAGGTCTTGGGAAGTTCATAACGAAGTCCGATGGGGTGGAAGCACCCGATCTGCAGCTGACATTTGAGGGCTGTCCTAGGAGGTGACTGCCAGCCTCAGCAGATAGGGTGCAACACGGGTACGCTCACAGAAAGCTGACATCACTCCACACAGGCCTCGTGGTCTTTATCCAACATGCATTATTGAGTAGTTCTGGACTGAGGCGAAGACCTTGGAGCTCGCTCCCAAAGCCTCCACTTGAAGTGACAGGGTTAGTTCTCGCCCGGTTCAGTGCGTTAGTCTGAGTTGGAATTACCCTCCGCGAGCCTGGAGCGAGGCGGCTGGAAAAAAAAAACAAAAAGGAGTAATCGGGTTATCACGTAAGGAGGCGAGACAATTGCATAAAATCAAAGAAATAAATGAAAAAACATGTAGCCATAGTGAAATCTGGTAAGAGGCTTGGAGGCGGGGCTCGACCTAACCATCTTACACATAACTTGGCGTCATGTATGGCGCCTTATCTGGAGAAGGCCTTAGCGTCGAGACCAGCAGGCGCGGAAGATGGGGAAGGGAAGGGAGAAGAAGAAAGGGGGCTTGTCCCTGCTGATTCCTCGACTTTTAAAGGGAGGGGGGGCCTCACAGGGATGAGTGTTTTTAGTACGACCACTGACAAAGAAAGAGTTCTTACGTAGAGGGGTGAAGGGTTTTAGGGACAATTAAGGTGAAGAAATCATAGAAAATATGGATGACCTCACTCATACATGATTCATAAGGGAAGAGATTATTATTTTCAAATTCAAAGTTGGCGATAATGAGGATAGAGAGCGACTAAAAAGTCGCATGTAATGATGACCCAAATATGAAGCTTGGCAGTAGCGTATGGTGACGAAGCGTCCACGACATACAAGTAAATGTTAGGCATTTCAGTATAGAACCCCGTATTCGGATCGACCTATAGAAAATGCAGTGCAGGCAAATAAATAATCCCGTAAAATAAATGGAAGTCTAGGACCGGTCCAGTTGGGCCTCGAAAATAGATCGGGGAAAAAAATAAATCCTTGAATAAATGGACTGGATCGCGTGGGTGGGCCAAAAGCCCAAGTTAAAGGGTTGAAGCGGTCCATTTCGATGTTAAAGAAGAGAGGAGAGCCGTTGAGGGATTACTTGGCTTAGTTCGCTTTATAATTAAGGTGGCAAATTAAGATGTAATTACTTGACCCGCGTAGTACAAATCATTCATAAATGGAAAGGAGCCATGGGGCTGATCAGGTAAGCTATTAACCGTTACGAAAAAAAAAAAAAAAAAAAAAAAATTTCGGTGGTGGGATGGGAATAGTACTCTTTTTCATTGATAATATTATTTAGTAAAATTTTTGAGCAGAATTTAATTTATAATTTAACAATGTTTGGAAAATTTTATCTTTGAAATTGGGTTAGGTAGATTTAAGTCACGATAAGCGGAGGAGTGCTCAAAGCAGAACGGGACTCGGTTTTTTTTAATATCTATTCTTTATATCCTCCGTAATGGCTTGTCTTAACAACTTTCATTTGTGAAATTAAGCCCTCACTTTAAAAATTTCATTTCCATTTCTCTTCTTGATTATGTTTCAGAGCTTCAAGATGGGTTGTAGAATATTGTTCTCCCCGTCAGAACTCTCTTGAGTTAAAGTGAAATTTCAAGTCTTCGAGATATTTCTTGGGTTTTGAGATAGTTGACTTTGGTTGAGCTTTGCATAGTAGATTTTATGATAAATCTTAGTTGGTTATGGGTTACATGGCGTATATATGGTAGATTAAGTGATTTAGAGCTCGTTTGAGGCGTTAAGTCGAGTTGACTTTTCTAGGTTTGATTTGACTTTTTGGTGATATTTTCGCAAGACTTTAAATGTGTAGGGAGTTTAATTGGGACCTTATTATAGCTATTGTGATATTAAATCGGTGATTTAAAATTCATTTAAAAATGATTAGGTTGAAAAGTAATATTTTCAAGTTGAGATATAATTGATATTTTGGAGTATAGATTGTTAATTAGGGACTGCTGATTAACTAGAATGACATATAAGTTAATTTGTAATGATAAAATGATAAGATGGAATTTTAGCGGGCAATCGATTTGGTTGTGTCGATGAGTTTATAATTGATAGTTTGCCCGTCATGTTGAACCGTTTAGAAATCGTTCCGATGAGAGTTGGTAATGTTTATTCTAAATAAGTGCTTGGTATTAGTTCACGAGTACACTTCTGAATTGTTCTAGCAAACTCGACATCGGGAAGGGCGCGTTCATGATACGCGTTCTTCGTGAGACTTTTGCTTGATAGCTAGTAGAGGTAGTCTTTATCACCGTGTATTACATATGTACTTCTTTTTAAATGGTGTACCTGTCCTTTGTATTATAATTATGTGTAAAGGGTATGCAGTCTTTTGTAAATATAATTATGTGTGAATAATTGTATATGTCCTTGTGATATGATTACGGGGGAATATAGGTATACATGTAATGGTTGCTCTACGATTATGTGTGAGCCTAATATGATTATGTGACTGCAATTACGCGTATGAAGGCTGGTTTTGAGGTAAATGGCTTGAACTCCCAACTTATATTTACGTATTATGGCCTTGGCGGCACTTGTGGTATTATAGCTTTGTCGGCACTTGTGGTATTATGTGGCCTTAACGGCACTTGTGGTATTTATGTGGCACATCGGCTTGGTGATATTTATGGCATCGGCACTTGTGATATTTATGTGGCCTGTCGGCACTTGTGGTATTTATGTAGCCATGTTGTGATTGATTCTGATTGGTAGCTTGATGTATTAAGGCTATTATGCTTTGCTATTATTTGGGAAATAAAGTAGTTGGTTATTGAGAGGTGTTGATGGAGTTATGTATGATTTTGGTGAGCAGGTATTAGGACCATATTACTATAGTTGGGACTACTAGGGATTGGTATTTCTCGGCTTCATGCGGGGATATGTGGCGCTATTGGCCATATACTACGGTATAGCGTCTTGATATGATTCTCTTTTGTCGCTTTCTTTGTGTGCATTGTCGAGGTGGCCCATACTCTGGGTATAGCGTGCTGGTTTAGCCCACATACTCTGATTTATGGCGTGCGGTATGATTCTCTTTGAGTAAACTTTCTTTGTGTGCATTGTGAGGTGTACATACTCACGGTATAGGCGTGGTATGATTCTCTTTAGATCGCTTTCTTGTGTGCATTGTCGAAATTGGCCACATACTCTGATTATAGAAATGCAGTATGATTCCTCTTTGTCAGCTTTCTTTATTAATGCGTTACAATAGAATTGTACTATCACTACGGTATAGCGTGCGGTTTATTACTATACTACGGTATAGCGTGCGGTATGACTCTCTTTGATTACTTTCTTGTGTGCATTGTTGATGTATTTTATACTCTTGATTATAGCGTGCGGTGTGCCTTATACTTTGTGTATAAGTGCGGTGCGCGCATACTTTGTGTATAAGTCTGGTGTGCGCATACTTTGTGTATAAGTGCGGTTTTGGCCTTATCTTTGCTTGGTATAAGTGCGGGGTGATTATTGATTTGTCAATTCGCAGGTAGGCGGATTGAGTATATGCGCGTTAGAGGATGGTATATCTTTAATTTGGGGATATGAGACCAGGAGGTTTGATGACTAGAGTTTTTAATTAGATTTGTTGAGTCTACAGCGATTTCATTTGGTGATTATTGCTTATCAGACCTACATTATATATTCATGTGTTGTATGCGAGACCCCGTATTGGAATTATGTTGTATGACTTTATCCGATAATCCTTGTATACATGTATTTTATTCATATTTGACTACGATGACTATTCCTAATCTTGTTGTTGTGCTAACAGCAGTGCTTTGATAGTTATACTTCATTTTTTAAGCGTCGGCACTTGTCGCGACTATTTTCTTGAGGATCACAGGTATTTATTTTAGGTTGTAGCCTTACCGGCATTCTTGTCTTTTGTTAGATATATGTTCTATATATATTAAGTGGGTAATGGATGAGGTACCTTTTGAAGGAGAACATTAGGAATGAAATTATAAGCCAGTTTATACTTGTCTGTCGATGATGTTGATGATATTTTATATATATATGGTGGAAAACTGGATTCAAATGTGTTAGAATATAAATGCGATCTAACCACGACACGATACCATGGAGGTAAATAAGTTCCATTATACTAAATGGAAAATGCAGGAAGATAAATACATTACTTAGAGTTATGCGGATTCGAGATATATTCTTCAGTCATATTAAAAATCGCATATATTTGGAAGATGCTTACGAGGCATTAGTTGTCATAGGAGGTATGATTGTAAAATGGGGAGTAGTACTTTAAAGTGAACTAAAGATAAGTGATTGGGTTGTATATGCATGAGTTATGAGAGGGTTAAGATATATGTTTAAGTTATTGTGTGTTTGAAGGGTGTATATTATATTGGGAATTAGCTATACTTGAAAGATAATAGATAGAAATACCTCTTCTAATTAAAGATTGTATCTTGTGAGTAAGTTGTTGGCGTAGTGGGTTATTGGTGTTAGTTAGAAGCCAATAAGAAGTTTTATTTTTGTGGCGAGTAACATATAAAATAATACTCTTGGGGTATATAGTCTCACAAATAGGTGAGAAATATAAATTATTCTTGATAGATGCGTCGGGTAGGTTAATACGTGCTATTTATTTTCACTCAGCTTTTTAGCTGACTCCCTATTTCTTTATGGCGGGCGTTTTATGCCTAGGTTGTTGCGGATGACCGAGATGCATTGGCAGTAAATTGCGTGCAGCGAAGATGGCGATGGTGGCTTGAAGACCTCAACAGTCATACTTTTATCTTAGCGAAGTTTACATTGTATATAATTATTATTGACTCGAGTTGTATAACAAATTTTTTGATGTATTTATATTATGATTTTGATATTTGTTGTACTATTGGTTAGTTATTTGATGAATGAGTTATATTGTTTTATTTATGATGTAAAAGAAGTCGTTTTTATTGTTATCAAAAATGCGTTAATTTGACTACGATAATACAAGGTTGGTAGCGGTCCCGACCTCGGGGGGCCACAGGCGAGGTGTTACAATTTTATCGGATGTCGAGGCGCAGGCGGAGTCGTTACAATTTTGAGTATCGAGCCTAGGTTTATGTTTTCTTGGTGTCTTGTGTGGTTATGTGCTGATTCGGGAGTTATAAGTGTGTTGTGTAGTCGTTTTAGTTTGAGTTCATTTCTTTTCGAATCCGTTATTTGTTAGGGGCCTTCACTTGAAGATTTCGTTGACTCGCGTCGAGGTCTTACGAGACTACTTTAGTCTGTGTTTTGTGGTGTTAATTGATTAAGATGTGTTATATTAGGAGATATGAAATGAATTGGGTAATATGACGTCACGTCGAGTTATGTATTTGTTAGAGATGAATGAAATTTGGGCATATATGGAGATCGGTGATGAGTAGATATTTATGAGGAGGATTATATTGGAGCGATACATGTAATGGAGTTTAGAATATGATGCAAGGTATAGGAAATATTATTATGAATATTTGGGTGATCTATATATTTTAGGGAAATGTCTTAATAGTTGATGTGGTGAAATGCAGTGCTATGTAATGAGATTTTTTATGGCGGAAATTAATTAAGGATAAGTGATAATTATTATCACGATATACTCGAAGTGGAGTGCCAAAGACCATCGATAAGGTTATAGAAATAGATTCTTTGGTTAACTAAGATCTTGTGATTATAAGGAAGTGTAAGAAATGTAGGACTTTGATCGGAAATGATAAATAAGTTAGGGTGAATGGAAATCGAGACTCAATAGAAAGAGTTTGAGTTATCTGTTAATAATGTTTAAGTAAGAGTTCGGTGATTGAGTAGAGTGTATCTTTGTGATAGAAATGATTATTCGTGAGGATGTAAACTCTAGGTTGAAACCTTTGGAGATGGAATCTGGGATGAATATGTTTTGAGGATTTAAGGAAGGGTGAGATATACCGGAGTATTGAGAGGAATTCCTTTGGTGTTAAATTTGAAATTTGTTGATAAGTTAGGGGCAATTGTGGCAGATTTAAAGGGTAATAAAAGGTTAGTTGAGGGAGGATTACGGTGACATGTAGTGGTAAGTTAGAAATTGATACCGTGGTGTAAGAGGTTGATCTTTAAAATAATTAAATTTCTCTTGGATACTTGGAGTAATTGGGGATTTATCACTCGGTTGTTACCTTATCTATGTTTGAGTGAAGTATATGGTAATTGATTGTGACTGTGTATCTGCGTTATAAACTTATCTGTGGCTTAATAGTGAAATTGTGAAATGTTGACTTGAACGGTGGTTGTGTTTGAGGCATTCTGGGCTATTTATTTTTGTGGTATTCATGTTTGAATTTGTATATGATTGGGTGTGTTCAATTGGAGTATATTTGTGTTATGGACGTATCTGTGAATATATTTTTACGAGAATAGTTCCTATATGAAATTGTTGTATCGTGTGTAG